>JAQFVV010000171.1:2238727-2433681 GCA_028023455.1 Epiperipatus broadwayi
AATAACAAATGACAATTTTTAAAATATAGATAGACTTATCGATATTTACAATATATATATATATATATATATTACATATGCTTTTACTATATGGTGCAACTGAACTGATTTCAGATCCATATAGCTATCTAGTTTGTTAAGCTGGATTTGAAGACCTTACATGTCTGAGAGAATTCCATGCTTTCAAACTGAGAGAAACGTGTTTGATAAATGCTGATTTTAGAATTTGTATTTAGATGTAGGGTCTAGTTGTTCAACCCTTTACTGGCATGTGCCAACTAGGTCCAAACCATAGTCTAAAGGTGGAGACAACAAAAGACATATTGAATTCTAATTCTCTCTCAACTTTATGTAAACAATGCTTGTGATGTAATCTGATGTGAATGTATTGTGGCTTCTCCTTAAACGAAGTCAAGAATATCTCAGCAATTATGCACAGATAAACCTGTTAGCCACTTTACCATTATTTTCATCATTTTGTTTTATAACAAGTGCTCTTTTGTTCTTTTTTTTTCTAATGTGAACCTCAACTCACCTATATATCCATTGCCACATCTACACATCCATTTGTAAATGATACAATTTTTATTTGTTAATAAATTTTATCTTTTGAGTTATTTATTAATGTATTTAATGTAGATGGTGCATAAAATACAATATCACATATGTCTTTATAAATTTTGTTATTGAAACTTGCTTGTTAATTCAAAATATGTGGTATTGATATCCAAATTTTTTATCAGAAGAATTAACATTATTATTAATATTATTTTTATATTTAGAATTAAAATTTTTAATAGTACAATAAACATAATCATAACTATATATAACATTTAACAATTCATTATAATAATTCATTATAATAATTGTAAAGTGCATCATTTACAAATATCCATGTAGATGTGGCAGTGTATATATAGGTGAGTTGAGGTGCACATTGGAAAAAAATGAACAAAAGAACACTTGTTATTATTAAAAATGGTTCAAAATGCAAAACAAAATTATAAAAATGACAATAATATATCAGCTTCCATTTTTATGACCATAATATATATATATATATATATATATATATATATATATATATATATATATATATATATATATATATATATATATATATATATATATATATATATATATATATATATATATATAGTCAGCTCTTTCCCATAATTCTGTGATCTTAACATTTGCAGTTTGCCTATTAATTAAATTTTGCTTGTATTTATCTATTAACATCGCTTCTTTAATTTTTTTTTTTTATTATTATTTTCAATTTCCAGTATTTTTACATTACTATAATTAAAATCAAAACCATATATTCATGATTTATTATGATCATAAAAAACAGAAGCTGATAAATTATCATTATTTTTATAATTTTGTTTTGTATTTTGAACCCTTTTTAATAATTACACATACTTTTTTTCTTCTTTTTTTTTCCAATGTGCACCTTGATTCACCTATATATACACTGCCACACCTACACATCCGTTTGTATATGATACATTTTTTATTTGTCAATTTATTCAATGTATGTCATGCATAAAATGCAATATCAAATATACCTTGTTAAATTTGCTTAATTAAACTTGTCTGCTGATTTGAAATATATGGTATTGATATATAAATTTTTATATCAGAAGAATTAGCATTATTCTAATTATAATGAAATATGTCAATAATTCTTCAAAACAATACAATAATTAACACAATAGTTTCAACTATCTAAGTAGTCATAATCAACTATGTTCAAATTCCTGTTACAAAAATTTTTACAAATGTATACAAAAACTTTTACATCATTCATCAATTTTCCCACAGTTCATTAATTTTTATATTAGCAGCTTGTCTGTTGATCAAATGTTGCTTTTCATTTTATATGAACATAGCTTTTTTAATTTTAGTTTATTATTTCATTCAATATATAAACTTTATTAAAATCAATGTCAAAAACAATAATTACATGTAACATTATTCTCAAAAAATACTGAAGGTGATATGTCATCATTTCTAACACTCTTTTGTCTTGGTCTTTGTACACAATTATATAGCAATGAATGTTTCTTTGATCTTTTATCTAATGCACACTGAGATTCACCTATATAGGGTATTCCACAAACACATCCATTTCTATATTACACAACTTTGATTTAAGATACTATATCTATTTTTTTAATTATTTATCAATATATTTAAAGTAGGAGTACAGATTGCAGAAGAACTAAACTAAATTGAACTACTTGTATTGTGAACTGATGTCTCGTTTTGATTATTCAATGTTATATAGTTGATAATGACTACAAGATGTATAGTCTAAATTGCATTTAATGAAATAATTATAATTTATGTGAATTTTACTGTATTATAATTATATGTATATATTGATTTGAATATTACATATATATTGGAAATAATGCAGACATCAAAATTATATATATATATATATATATATATATATATATATATATATATATATATATATATATATATATATATATATTGCAATAAAATAGGAAATACATCAGAGCTTATATTTCTTGTGATTTTTTTAAAATTAAAGGTGGTGTCTTATAATGCACACATTTTTTAAAACTAGCTTGTTTATTATAATATATATTTTTTAAATTCATTCTTAAAATAGATTAGTTTTATTTACATTAAATAAAAAAAATCGTTTTTTTCAGAAATTAATTTTCTGATAGGTAATTAATAATTACTTGTTTGAAATGACTGTTGAGGAAAAGTGGAAACGTATTGCCGTTCACAGTTTCAATAATTGTTCAGAACATATATAACCTGATTCATTATTCATATTTCATTGTTTGATTTTTTTAAAAAATGATATATTTTAAAATTAGGTCTTTATTGTTATTATGTATCATATTGCTTGAATATTTAACAATTGAACGAATCACTAAAATAATTACTATCATTTGGATTTTTCTTTAAAAAATATGAATGCCTTAAAATATTGATGATATTTTAAAATATGTGTTTATTTTAAATTCTTAATATGCATATATTCTATAACATAGTTAATTTCTTTCCACACTGCATTCCTATAACATAGTTGAGTTATTATTGCATTATTAATGTTAATAATGTATGTTAAGATACAGCAAAATGTAGAAATATTGATCTTTAAATTATATAATGCAACAAGAAAATGAGATCAACGTATTTAGGTCTTATCAAGATCATTTGTGTTTGATAAACTCTTA
The DNA here is from genome assembly GCA_028023455.1 of Epiperipatus broadwayi. Taxonomy (NCBI): domain Eukaryota; kingdom Metazoa; phylum Onychophora; class Udeonychophora; order Euonychophora; family Peripatidae; genus Epiperipatus; species Epiperipatus broadwayi. Next base: position 2,241,955 of record JAQFVV010000171.1, read on the forward strand.
AAACCATCTAAAATGAATTTTAGATATTTGTTGCTTTTAGTAATGTGGTATTGAAATTATTTTATAATGTTGCTTGTATTTTTTACGATGTTAATAGAGTTATTTAGTATGTGGAAGATATAGGATGGTTGTAGGGAGAGTAATTATTATATACAATTGTAGGTGTTAAGGATATGTTCGAAAGGATGAGCTATATCATCATACTTTGAATTTGTTAAATATACAAGTATAAAGAACTTTATAGTATTTTTAAATTTCTCTTATAGTTAATAAAAGCTGAAATGAAATACATGACATGCATTTAAGTTTCCTGATAAATATAGACATTACTTTGTTTTTAGCACTGTATCCATGATGATGTTTTCTTATTTGATTGAATTATTATTGTTATTATGATCACTGTCTATCACTACCAGAATCACTTCATAAGGAATAGATTTTAAAAGATGGTAAAATATTGGCTAAACTGTTTGAAGTTGATAGATTATGCAAAGAAAACATGGAATATAAAAAATAACTTCTATCACAGTTGATACTGAGACATTTAATGCTTGTTATAATATAAAAATATATGAATAGAATGGTTAAGATTCCTACAAGTATTATAAATATTAGAGATCATTAAATTCAAATAAATGTAAATTTGAATTAGAATGAAAGGGAGACTAATTTGCATGTCATGATGAATGTTAAATATATAAAAAATGCAGGATATATAAAATATCAAGCAATATAATTTATAAGTAGTTTTTTTTTTTAAAAAACTGCTTTAAGCAATTTAACCATATTTAAAATAGTGAATACTTATGAAAATGTATTTGAAATATATATTTTTTCATGAATAGTTAATTTACAAAGGGAGGAATTAACATATATTTTTTTCTTTATTTACATTTACTCATATTATAATGGTCGGGGTTGTATGTGATCTTACTGCATCTCCATACAAGGGTGCCACTAGGCCATTCGAACCTGGAAAAATTATGTAGTAGGCAGACATAGTAAGATCCAAAATTTAAATTATATATTGACCGTTATGCCCCAGTCAGTAGCTTGCAGAGTGGGTAGAGATACTGTATACTTTATTTTTAAAGAAAGATAATAAAAAATTAGAATAAGCCACTGCCGGATTAACAATAAACAGAAACATTTAGTTTGCACATATATAAAATTTAGAATTATTTTAATATAATGTTTACTTTCTAATTTGATTTACATTTTAACTTTTGATTTTATAAGTTTGCACAGAAGAATTTATTAATATTTTATTAAAGTGTTGGGTATGGATAGACTACATAGATTGCACTCAAAAAAGACAATATTATATATCCATTATTTAACCCTAGGCCAAAGGTTAGCAATCAAACTAACGCCAATCTAATTGATATATTGATGTATTCAATGCAGCATGAATATGCCAGCACTATACCGCACTGTCAGAAATATACATCTGAAGAGCACAGTTATTGAGAATAAATGTCTCTTGTCCAGTACAGGAATAATTTATCTGTCTGGCGAGGAGAACAATAAAAAAGAAATCTCCATAGGAAGGAATTGTGGTTCTTTTTGCCATCTTTCTATCCTATTCCATAGGCTAAAGAGGTAATCCAAGAGACAGGGAATACCATCTGCTTCCGATTGTCAGTAAGATGTGGGAGTTATTTTGCCCAAGTGCAACATACAATGTGATCCTGTACATAATGGATCTTCATGCTACATTTACTAATAACACCAATACATCCAATTCATTGACCCACTTTAACTGTGAAACAAACAACCTAAGATTTACCCTTCCTTAAACTAACATAACTTTACAAATCTATGCAGCCACTCATGCCTGACTTAAATTTTACATGATTTAATTAAAAGTTTTAGCTTAATGTAAAAACAAAACAAAAAAAAAAAAAACATAATAAATACTAAAAGAATGGATAAATTAAATTAATGGAAATGATTTTTAAAAAAATTACATTCAATAAAAATAATTATTAATAATTTAATTTTTAATTTGGTCAGATAGGAATTTCTATTTCTATTTAAATATTGGAAATATTTATACTTCATGTTCATGAATTATATATATATATTATTTATACTTCATGTTCATAATATATATATATATTGAACCAACCTTCTCTCAAGAAAACATTAAACTACTACTTAAAATTTACTGATTAAAACTTACTACTTAACTATGGGAAACAACAACAACTATCGACAAATAAAAATATTAACTAATATTTTATTATATTTTGTCCTCCTAAACTTCCCTTCCAGAAAGTGGTTTGTTTTCAGGTAAAGTGTCAACTATTAGCAATAGCGAACTACCAATAACATTCAATACTCGACTACCAAATATACACTGATCAAATAAACACTTTATTTTTATTTTTTAAAGAAGAAAAAAAAATCCCTTAGACACCAGCTAATTACATTAGAATTAGCATGTCTATCGGATCAGCGCAATTTGGTACCTGAAAATCCTCGCTAGCTCAATCAGTTTCCAACCACCCACTAATAGACAAACAAAAGTTATCTTAAACACCTGCTCTAAGCTACTACTACTTTTTAAAAAAAAAATAAAAAAAATAATTTCCCCGAACGATTCAAAATAATACTTCAATCCTTAAAAACAATAAAAATAACATTATACTGAATGCCAAAACATTTATAGATTTAACTTAGCGAATCTTTTCTCAAATACTATTATTAATAATTAAATTTTTTTACCTCCTACTTTTTATTAAGAAAATAAATATTTATACTAACCCACAAGTATCAAAATAAACATAAATATTTTTAGAAAAATAACTTAAGTGTTTTTTTCTTTATTTAAAAAAAATTAATCATTTTATCTTATAATGAAACACACACATTTCTTTTTTAAAGATTAAAATAAAGCATTTTAATATATTACTTTAGCAAATAAATTATACACATTACATCATATTTTATTTCTTTTCTTTTAAGTTTTAAAAAATCAAATCACACATATGTGCATGCCATTATTTCAAAAATATTATTTAATAGAAGCAGCTTTTACTTATTTTATTATTGCAAATATTATCTTTTGAAGTTTAAAGTTTATTCTTTTTTTTTTAAGTTTAATTCAAAAAGTTCAAAGTTCTTTTAATAAAGTCTATCTTTTATTTTAAGGAAAAATTGGGAATGTTAAAATATTAAAGTCAAATAATTACCTAGGATTTTTTAAATACGACAGAAACAGCATAATGGAATTATTTCTTAACTCATCGATGACTGGTAAAATGATTCCTCCATAGATCCTGTGACATGGTATAATTTTCGTGGCTGGTTTAGCATACCTGCACTCCGCTTTGTCCATTTAGTCTATTTCAACGTGATTACTTTCCGAACTAATTACATGTCTTAAATGCATAGAGTGGCTTCGGTCAACTGCACACTATGTTGGTTTTAACAATGCAACATTTTTTGGAAATATTACTTCAAGAAATATTTTATTAAAATAAGAAAGTCAGACCTTGAATGATCAAAAGTTGAGATATTTATACTGTTTTAAACAATGAAAAACTTTATTAGCAGCAGCATCCATCTCATGAAATAAAATCAGATTTTGCTTCTATTTTTATTAAAAAATTACATACACACATATATACATTTACTTATTTTATTACAAGATAAAACAAAATTTCTTTATTATTTTATTATAAATCCATTTAAATAATATTAAATCATTTTTTTATTACAAGAGTTTTTTCTTCTTTTAAACGAAAAAAAATATTATTATTCTAAACAGCGTTTACAGTTTTTTTTTATTAAATAATAAATCCCCCCCCCCGCTCTTTAGTTTTACATTTTATTCTTTCAATTTTAGATTTTTTATATTTTAAAACATGAGACTTATACAATTAATCAAATATCAATGTACTTCGGTACAATATATATATAGTTCTTACAGTTTAAAAATTATTATTACTAGTTGCTTGTAATTTGGATCCAGTGTTACTTCCCATGACATCCTGAGGAGACCAAGATGTTGTTCTATTGCTATTAATCCAGAGGTCCTTTACTGTAGCTGGTACAGTTCTTTGCAGACTTGTATTGCAGGACCCTGATGTCCTATAGTCTGCAATATAGGAACATGATATTTAATTATTTTTTTTTAAAAAACTGAAGGGATTGAATGTGTATCTTTTCAATGCCTTCTCCTTCAACTCTTCTGGACTTACCACATATTGCACACATACTGAAAAACCAAAAACTATTTTTGTTTTTATATCAAACCTCTGGATTAACTCAACATGAAGTCATGATGATGATGATCCTTTCACTGTGGTCTGTTTCCTGAGGGATTTTTTATTGGCTATTCTGCTCTTATTGTTTTTCTCTCCTATATGACCTTTAATTATAAATGTTGAGATGCCCAAGGGCTAGTTTACTTTGACTAATTAAAAATAATTATTTCCATTTTTACACAATAGTAAATAATTAATTCTTACTTTCTTAAATATATATATTTATCTTTATATCTTTAAGTTTTTCTTAAAATTTAGTTTTAAAACGTTTTTTTTTAAATAAAGTTTTCTTTTAATAATGTTCCATCTGTGACATTTTATATATATGAGTTTAGATGACTTTTAATTTTCAATTTTTAAAAACAAATTTTTATTTGCGAACTTTTAAATTTTTAGTTTCTAATTTTATGTATGAGAATGAAACAGCATGTGTGCCCATTGCAGTATATAATACTTGAACATAGTGAAATATTAAAATAACATCTTGCTGAATTGCAAAGGAAATATTTTAATTACAGAAAATATTTTTTTTGTCTTGAGTTTAAAGTGGGGTATTTTAGATCTAAACTTATATTTCCTAATTATTATATTGTACAGGCTTAAACCTGCATTTATATATACAATATATGCAGGATTCGAACTCAGACTTTCACATGACCCACTACTCTCAGTGCCATCTCATATCGCTGACCCACCTGATCACACACATGTTGAAAAGATAAATAATCACCAATACATAATAATACATATATTTTTAAAAAAATATAAATATAGCATTAAGTTTTTAGAAAGTGGGATGTTTATTATTATTTTTCCAACACAAAAGAATGGAATAATATTGTTTTTTTTTTTGTTTGTTTTTTTTTACCATATGTAATAAAAATTTGTCTTTGTTTATAACACATGTGACTTAAAATATAGAATTAAAAAAAATATAAACGTATTTAAGTGTCAATGTAAGAGGAAGAAAATAATGTTGCAAATATTTTTTTTTCATAAAGTAATTTTAAAATAGTCTTATCATTTTTTATTGTTTTTATTTGCCTGTTGAGTTCAACATATATGCGATGTTCTTCCTCTATTTTATCTTGCATTCAATGTAACATCACAAAAAAATCTAACAATTTTAAAGATTACCAAGTATATATTTCCAATATTGAGACATTATATTTTCACAAAGAAACTTCCTTTTCAGAAATATGGAATCTGTATTCCAACTGGGTTTTTACCACAACATGTAAAATAAATATAAATAGATGATGATACAAAACATATTGGTAACAGCTAATTTGTGAGCAGTACACGTCTAGTAAACAAACAGAAACGACAGACAGGGACAATTCTTGTTCTTCTTGTTCAGCAATAATTAAAATTCCCATCGTAACTATTATAGTTACAGAATACACTCTTATATTTGTTTTATTTTATTTTGTATTAATTCCACTTCTTTCAAACTTCAATTCTTTTCTTTTAATTTGATAATAAATGTTGATTTGCCTTCATTTTTTTTTAAATAAACATAAATCCTTAAAAAAATATAAAACAAATAACCATTATTTATGTTTATTTTTAGAGGTCATATAAGTATTTAGGGGATTTGAACAGAGAATTTCAAGCTATTTTCAGTTATCTAATCTATCTCATTCAACCGTTATACATGCCCACACGCACGTGAAAAAAACTCTAATATAGGTGTTTCATGCTGAAGCACAACCCATCATTTGGTCCACATCATCATACCATTTATAATCAATATTCAGTTTATATTAAGATAGCAAATCTTCAATCTTTAAATATTTAATAGACAGGCAACAATCTACTCCACGATCCAACTCTTCAGTTTTCTATACCATTAAAAATCTGATGATGTTATGCCCAAGGATGGTGGAATAGAATGATGATTGTACTTTAAATTTTGACTTCTGTTGATCTTTCCTTCTAACTTCTTGTAAACGTTATAACTTTTGATATTCAATAATTTATCACTTTGGAATTTACTCAACATTCTTTATAAAACATATTATTTAATCCAGCCAAATTATGCATAAGAGAACATTACATGTGAAATGTACAAATCTTCTAATTGGTACCACATACAGTAACTGAGACCTGCAATCCTATAAACCAACATTCATTCATTTTAATGATTTCCTTTCTTTTTAAAGATTCCTACAACTATAAAAAACTCAACGTTTGAAAAAAAGTCAATAACGTAAAATTAATGACGGTTGACCAATGAGGATATCGCTTGTAGCTATTGTATGTCTTAATAAGTTGTCACATGAATACAATTTATTAAAAGTTTTTTATTTTTTTATTTCGGGATTAAATGCTATTTTTATATATGGGTGATATGCTTACTGCTAGATCACTTGTAAAAATAAAACGTCATCGTTTGAATAAATTACCTAAATTGGATGATTTGAGATTGACTGCGACTTCTGAGGAATGTTTACATAACAAAATATAGCTAGATTTCACTTTATCGCTAAAATATTACACAGTAGTGATACATTTATAAAAGTCCAAATAATTCTAATGAATAATGAAAGTAAAATATGATAGGAATGATATATATATATAAAACAAATTTGCACATAGATGGAGGTAAAACGTGAAAAAAAAATACTGATTTCATACCATATATCATCATCATCATCAACAACCATTATCAATCCATTGCAGGATGAAGGTCTCTCCAAGTTCAATCCATCTTTTCCTATCTTTAGCTTCTCTTCTCCACATCACCCCTGCACACTTTCTTATTTCATCCAACCATCTCACATGTGGTCCCTTTCTGGGTCTTTTACAATCTCTTGGAATCCAGTTTAAAACTTCAATTGTCCATCTGTTATCATCTCTTCTAATAATATTTCCAGCCCAACTCCACTTCAGTCTTTTATTTTTTTCAATGAGGTCAGTAACACCTGTTTGTTGTCTTACCCATACATTGCGTTTTCAATCTCTTCTTGTTACTCCCAACATACATCTCTCCATACTCCTTTGAGTGGTCTGAAGTCTCTGTATTGCTCTTTTATTAAATGTCCAAGTCTCAGATCCATAAGTAAGAACTGGTAAAACACATTTGTTAAAAACCATCCTTTTCAAACATATAGGCATATTTCCTTTTAGTATCAAGTTATTTCTACCAAAAGCACTCCAACCAAGTTTAATTCTATGATTAATTTCCTCCACTATGTTTCCATCTGTAGTAATAATCTGACCAAGGTATTTGTAACTGCTAACTTCTTCTAATTCTTCATAGTCAATCTTTATTTTCATATTTTGAGCAAATCGATTAAACATTACTTTAGTCTTTTTAACATTTATCTTTAGACCTACTTTTCTACTTTTATCTGCTAACTCCTGCAACATTTCCTGCAGCTCTGAAGCATTATTTGCAAAAACAACTACATCATCTGCGAAATCTAAATGACTTAAATACTTTCCACTTACTTTCACTCCTTTAGTTTCCCATTTTAATCCACAAAATACTTCTTGCAGCACTGCTGTAAAGAGTTTTGGAGATATGAAATCAATACTAATACATTAATAAGTAATTGAAAATATATTGTTGATTTTATCAGCTACGGTAACGTAAAAAAAATATTGTGGCAATATATTTTCACTCAAATGTGTAAGTCGAAGTTTGCACTGAATATGATAATTAATGAAAATGAACTTTTGCAAAAGAACTATAAATTCATGTGGATAGGTTTAAATCTGCATTTGAACAACTGCCAGTTATTTGTCATAGAAGATATGCTTTGGCAATGTATTATTTTTCGTGAGAAAAACGATTTGAAGAAAAGAAAAATCAATGGGTCATGTGTTTGACTGTATAATGGCGCTTATGACGGTAGACATAGCATAAGAATATTTACAGCTAGGATTTACTTTTTTGAATTGGAAATTTAAATAGTATAGAATTTATTCCCGTTTTTGTTTAATAGATATAATGTGCATCTTCTTATAAAGTAACATTATATTTTAAATCTTTGTCTGATAAAAATAATAGATACTTTATTTACAAAATAATTTACTTTTAACTATCTTTTAAATTGTAGTAATTATACAAATTGATATTCTTGTTGTTTGCCATTCATTGTCTATTCATAATACGTTTTTGTTTATTTTAGATAATTATGATGAATTCTGTCTATTTTATGATGATATTTGGTCTATGTCTATGTTTGGGACAGGAAATAGATTTTGTCAAAAAGTGTCCTGGAACCAAGGTTAATCCATTCTGTGATTGTAAAGAATTGGTGGTTATCTGCACTAACATTAAGTTAATGGACGTAGTTAGAAAATATTTGGCATTTCCTCGGGATTTGAATGTAATAGATATTTCTACTAAAAAAATGATAACTCTTCCGAAGGAGGCATTTGGTATAATTAAAGTTAGAGATATTATAATTTCAGGTACAGAACTCACGTCTTTTCATGAGGATGCTTTTTTGGGAATTGATAGCAGCTTACAGTCCTTAACTATAGACAGCACATCACTGTCTACAATACCAGTTTCAGCATTTTATTATATGCCAAATCTAAAAGTGTTTAAAATGGTGAAAAATAAAAAAATGAATCATCTTACTAATGTTAATTACAAAGAGTTGAGACAACTAAGAAGTTTGAGTTTAGTTGGAAATATGATTACAGAAGTAGATGCCGGTGCACTTCAGGAACTGAAAAAGTTGAAGTACCTAGAACTAAATGGTACGTCCTTGATTTATGTGTAAGTTATATTTATATAAAAATAGTAAAAAGTTATATTGCACAAGATCAAACACTTTGTAATAAAAGAGAGCATTTTTTTAATTATACAGTTTTAAATTTTCCAACAAAGACAGTAGAATATTTAAAGCTGTAGACTTATATAATATCAAAATAAAATGGGTCTAGCTCAGTTCATGATTGTGCTCGGCTAAACGCATATAATTGACAACAGAAATATTCTACGTTAATATTAATTATTCCATTAGCTCAAATGAATAAAATAATAATATGGTTCGGTTTATAAAATAAATAATTAAATATTTATTTAATCATGAGACTTGGAAGTGAGATACAAGTGATAATAAAGAATACATTGAGCCAATATAACACACGTTACTACCTCAATGGTATAAGAACACTACCCCCCCTATTACTATCTCAAATAATAAATCTATAGTATTCTTACGACTTCAGTCATAACTAATCTTTAAAATTACATTAATAAATAAATCTTAATCTTTTACTTGAAATAATTTAAACTAAATAAACCTCAGGTTCTTAAAAACTACTTTAAGTTAATCAAAAATTACTGTAGTAAAGCATGATAAGGGATTTAATATCATACTCAACCACACCTAACTAAACACAATAATAATAAATATTAATAATAATAATAATAAAATAATAATAATAACAACAACAACAACAACAACAACAACAACAATAATAATAATAATAATAATAATAATAATAATAATAATAATAATAATAATAATAATAATAATAATAATAATAATAATAATAATAATAATAATAATAATAATAATAATAATAATAATAATAATAATAATAATAATAATAATAATAATAATAATAATAATATTCTTTCTTGTATGATTTAATCTTACTTATATTCTCCCATTATAATTCTTATTAACCATAATAGTAATAAAGAAAATAATATAACATATTATTTTATCTCTCATACGATATCGTAATAAATATGTGGTGGTATTTTAAAATCTAAAAATATATGTGTGGCAACGGGATAGCATTATAATTCTGTGTAATATTATAATAATAAACTTATGACCATAAAGATAATGTAAAATGTAATTTCTTAAATAAATAATCTTAAGAAAATATTATAATTCTTAAATAATACTTTTATTTATTTCTGTGCAAATGTTATGTTTTGGTTCAAATCCTCTGAGTTTTAGAATGCTCTGCAAAGTGGGATAGAAAAAACAGCTTAACATACAAATTTTGAAAAGAAGTTTAACAAAATTTTTATTATAACAAAATAAAAATAAACAATGATCTATTTACAAAATTTACAATTTGTACGATAAGTCTTGCACCATTATATGTCTATTACTCATCATAAAGTAATACAATAAAAAACATAAACTTAAAGTCTTCATTCCGCTTTAAAAAAAAAAAAAAAATACAATTTTTTCTATTTTCATTTTTGTCAAATTTTATAATAAAGATACAATTACTTTACATTAATTCTAAATATTATCTCTGAGGAAATATCATTATAATATGTTTCTTTAATCATACATCGAAGCATAAAGTGGAAAACACAAAAAATAACTTTTTGATTATGAAACTTATCACTAAATAATTTCCTATTTTGCAATGTTATTATTATTTTACACAAAATATCCAATGTTGTTTTATTAATAAAATGTGTGGACATCATTGCTAATCATATTATAATCAATATATCTTACTTAATTTTATTTTAATATGGAATAGTTGCAATTATTGATGCACTTCTTAATTATAAAATAACTACAAAATATACCTATGCTTACCTTGTACTGTTTCGTTTTACTACATTATCTATTTTGAAAAATATGCAATACTTATAAAAAATTAAAATATTTGAAGTTATTTAAAATTCTAGAGCAACTTCACTTCATTTACATTCATTCATGAAATGTATTTTATTTTTAAAATAAATATATAACATATTCTATGATCTTTATCATTTAATTCAGTGTGATTTTTAATTCCATTTTGCATTGACTCTATTCATCCTCATAAGTAAACAAACCTATCTTATTCATCAAATAACTGTCCTTAAATTCTTAATTATTTTTCATTTACTTTTAAAATAAGATACCGTGTGATGTAATGCTTTGGAGAAATCGTGATAGCGAATAGATGTGTAGGCATAGGGAAAAAAAACTAGTCTCACTCAATAGTACATATTAGATAGATATAATTGCACAGTGTATCAATAAAATAGAGGCATGACCTATTTTGTCCAATGACCTCCACTACCAACAATGATGTCAAAGCTATTATTTCAGCTTTCTAAAACATCAGTATTCAATATAAAATAAACACTACCCACAGATAAAATATACCAGCTACAGGGATTTGTTAACTGTACTTGTATACTTAATAAGATCATAAAATTTTATTTCTGTTCCCATAATAATCCTATATTAATAACATCTCATTGGTTTCATGTTTTTAAAAATTACTACCAAGTCAGTATCTTATAAAATTTTCCTTTAGATTTATCAAATCTACACCGACAAGAGTACTCACTAACACAGTCAAAATAACAAATAAAATTCAATTATAATTGTAATGATCTGAACTAATCGACAAGAAAAAGTTACTTTACTTTCCTATCAATATTCTTGAACAAAAATACAAAATGATTATTATCCATACTTTTAAATATTTAAAAAATATTAAAAGTTCTTTATAAAAGAATCATATAATTATTCATTATCAAGTTATATTATACTAGTTATATAGAATAAAAATATGCATATTTTTATAATAAATAAATTCTAACTTTTATGTGTTTTATGTGTGTATAAATGCATTCACACATAAGACATTCTTTCGTAATTCAACATTATAATTCATTGATAACCTACAAAAGAAAAATGCATCATAAAATATCAATATCTACAACTATTATCTAATAGACAGGGTATGAGCACAGATTTTCACATGACCCACCACTCTCCACACCATCTCATAACACTGATACACCTGAACACACATATGTCGAAAAGATAAATAATCACCAATATACGTATTTCATGCTAAACCAGCAATCATCAGTTGTTCCAGATTACCATCTCTACACATATATGCTACAAGTGCTCAGATATATATTAAGATAGCAAATTCTCCTATTTTAATGGACAGGCTTCAATGTACTCCACACTCCAACTCTTCAACTGTCCATACAATTGAAAATCTGATGATGGAATGCTCAAAGGCCACCCTTAGGCCGAGATTGCTGTCACACCCATGTTGACCTAAAGTATTGGATGGACAGGTGAAGAGTTGGAGTGTGGAGTACATTGAAGCCTGTCCATTAAAGTAGAAAAATTTTCTATCTCAATATATATCTGAGCACTTGTAGCATATATGTGTAGAGATGGTAATCTGGACCAACTGATGATTGCTGGTTTAGCATGAAATACGTATATTGGTGATTATTTATCTTTTCGACATATGTGTGTTCAGGTGTGTCAGTGTTATGAGATGGTGTGGAGAGTGGTGGGTCATGTGAAAGTCTGTGCTCATACCCTGTCTATTACATATATAGACACAGGTATATATAAGCCTGTGTATTTCATCTATTAACTATTATCTAAGTGATATCAACTTGATAACCACTAATGATGTCTTCTTGCCACCAATTAAAATAAACATTGCATAATATAATACATTCATACTGTCACACTTAACAATATTAACTTATTTAAAATTATCAAAATATTTATTATAAAACTATAATATTATTAGTGACTAAATTAATATGTATGTGCCTATTCTACTCATTAAATAATATTACACTTAAAACTAAATTTAATTAAAAAAAATTAGACATAATTACGTATATCTTCTAGACTGAGATGAATGTTCTTTACATAGATGAAATAAAATGTTTTTATTTCCTTGAAAAGTTTTTTTTTTTTTAATTTTCTCTTGAGGAGCGATTACAACCCCCAACCTTTGTTGCTATATTCTTTATTCAGATGCTTGAAGATGAGAAACAAAACAAAACTTTCCTGAAATTGACGCTTACTCAGTACTCCTTCCAACACAACGAACAAAGTTTAAAACTGAATGATAAAAAATAAGAAAGTAGACGTCTATAAAGCTAAAATTATTGCTGAAAATAATCACTGGTCTGTTCTGGAAAGTTTGTAGACTAATAGTTCATTGTTTCTATTATTCAGAACAGTGATTATTGAAGTAATAATAAACTTATAATATTTAAAAAATAACAATTCAAAGCTTCTCTTCCTTAGGATCCTATCGGCTTATGGCAATGTGAATTCGAATATCCGGATGTGACTTTTGCACATTTTTTTTTAAAAAAAACTTACATGAATTCAATAATTACTTATCTATAATTCTATTAGGTATATGGTTTTATTTGTCAGGATAATTTATCATTCCTTATCCAAGTATATTTATTTTCATTATTATTCCAATTATGGGTTTTTTCAAAATTATTATAAAAACGCGTATAGTCTTTAAAATATAGTATAGACTTATTACATATATTTTTTAAGTAACTGTCTCTGTTTAGCCATTAGTTTCTGACAGTCTTAAATACTTTGATAATGTTCTCTTCAAAAAGAAAAACATTTATGCATTTATCTTAATATAATTTTTGCTTTCCTTTTATTGAAAGATTTATTAAATGTTTTGTCGTATTATTTATCAGTTTCTGATACGACTATCTCACTACTAGAAAATGCACTATTATTTTAAATTTCCAAGTAGCTTTCCTGTTAAGCTTTCCACATAATGTCCAATATACATCCTTATTTAACAAAATCGTTCTCCTTGTTAAAAGTATTAATACTATATATTAATAATTATAAATTTTACTTTTAATATCTTTTTAAATAGGTAAGTATTACTCGTTGATATTTCCATATTTTAATGTGAAGTTGAATTAAGTCTAGATGAAAATTCTGGCAAGGGAATTTAATGTTTAACACTGCATCCTTTAGATAAAATTTATTATAATATATGTATACTACTCTCTTTGCAAAATACTTAAAATTAGTATTCTTATCAGTTGCAAATAAATTATAAGAGAGCTATTATAATACTGAATTTACTAATAAAACAAAAATTTTAAAAAAGCACAAAATTTTAGAAAATTACCAGCACCAACCCTGAACTAACCGTGCATCAGTATGTATACCTTACAAAATTGTTTTTCATGTGATACTTAATTTTCATATGACTACAGTATTACACAATTAAATATAAAAATAAAGTATGACTCATTTTTATTTAAAATATTACTTAAGATATTAATTTTAAATAAATTGTCTGCTTTATGAATAATTAACTAAACACTTTAAAATAACTTTTAAAAACAATATTTATTCCACCTTTTATTTTTAATGTATCTATTTTATTTAAAATAAAATATATAATTTTTACCTAACTACACCCATTTTATAAAACTATTTAAACATTTTATGATAATTAACTTTACCATTTTCTCTTGTGATAGATAAATAAATGTTTTCAATTCTATAGTGTAATTTTTTTAAAGTAATTTTGAAACTTTGTGCATGACTGTATTATACAGGTCACATGATTATAACTGAGGCAGACTGTATCAAAATTCCTTCTGAAAAATATTAAATGTTATTTGCAACAATTATTATATTAAATAAATAATATAATAATAAAATTTGGAATAAAAATTTTGAAAACATAGAATTAAATATAATTTTTTCTACCACAAAGATTACTTTTAAAACATACAATATTAAATATAATTATTAGATATAATTTATACTTTAAAGTATTGTATTTATTTAATCACAAATTTTAGCTATTAAAATTCAACTTTTAATACATATTTTAAACATTTATTGCTACATCATTTACTATGGGCAACTTTCCCAACCATATGTAATTAAAACACTTATCTTTATTTAACTGTTTTAATGTTGTTTAACACAATTTTAGGCATTAAATATTTTTATTTTGCTTAAATTGAACTTTTAAAAGATTATCAATATAATATAATTATTGTACAAAGAGAACATATCCTAAATGTATTTTTTTTTAGTAAATTGCTATGATGAATTAATTCTGACCTAAGGATATATATATATATATATTGAAGCTGTCAGATCTAAGTTCGATCCTAGCTTCATAATATCTCACATGTAGCCCACTTCAAACCCTTTACTAACCATGAATTTTCGAATGCAATAGGACTTTATATGTTCAATACATGCTAGTTTCCTTAAAAAAATAGTATATAAATGTGTGTCAAAAGTAATTAGTTTGACATTTAAACTGATCAATTTATTAATAAATTCATGATAAAATTATTTATGAATTTATATATATTATAACTACATGGATTGTGTGTATATATTTATAAATATTTAAATATATATATTCGTTATAAAGTTTCATTGCGCCGGAATGTTTTATCTTTACTTTTGTAAGTTTGTTTAAATTTCACTGATTGAAAGCTACATTCTTTCGATAAGCTTTCAGATCGTCCTTTTCCAAAGACAATGGGGAAAGT
The DNA here is from genome assembly GCA_028023455.1 of Epiperipatus broadwayi. Classification (NCBI taxonomy): domain Eukaryota; kingdom Metazoa; phylum Onychophora; class Udeonychophora; order Euonychophora; family Peripatidae; genus Epiperipatus; species Epiperipatus broadwayi. Next base: position 2,257,516 of record JAQFVV010000171.1, read on the forward strand.
TTTATTAATTAGCAAAAATATAATAATTTAAATGTAAGGATGGCTCCTAATTAAAATCGTTTTTCAGATTTGCAAATTCATTTTCTAATTAGAAAATGAATTCAAAGTTAATGAGTTTGAAAGCCTTATCGAAGAATGTATCTAAAATCAATTAATAAATTTTGGAACTTTGATAAGGTAATAAGATTTAGCCCAAAGGCATCGATAGTTGGTAGGCAGGAAACCAGAGAGAACAGGTATAAATAGCCCAAAAAAGTTTGGAAAGGGAGAAGCCATCTTTGTTTTAGAGAATGCTACTAGAATCTGTGTGTCTTTAAATTATGAATTTCAATAGTGTTTCCATCATCATGAGGGGCTAAACTTCAGGAGTCTGACTGCTGTGCCCAACGTTCCCCAGAAGATCTTCAATATAGCTGCTAAACTAAACATTTTCTGGACCAATTGTACTGCCCAAAAATAATGAAAGAATCAATCAAAATGTCATTCTAAAGTTCAAAATGCATGCCTATGTTTCATCCAACTCTACTCTGCCATGTGTAATATAAGGAACCAACCATGAAGGAATGGTAATATCTTTCATGAAACAACTGCAACTTTCTGGCCAGTTTCTGAACTTTATTTTACACCACCTTTTAATATATCTACTGTAAAATTTTCTTTTATTTATGCTATTTTAAATTATGTAGTTATTCTCTTATTCTCTAGTCTTTAAAATTAATACTTTGTTAAATTTCTTTTTCCTTACAATGGTGGTTCATTTATATAATCTTATTATATATTTTCTAGATGATTATTAATATCATTTTTTTTATTATATGCCAATAAAACTTCAACTCGATAGTAATCTTTTTCATTACATTTATCTTGTTGTAATATAATATTAAGTTATAGTAATTCTTTCTCACTAGAACTAATTTACTACAGCTCTACTAATTATCGAGTTGAATGATTTATACAATTTTTGTTATTTTTATTAGGGGTTAATAATAAATTATTAGCTCAGTTTCTTACCTATGTCCCCAGCTTTTTTATCCATTTTACAAATATTTATTTAATCATAATCATAAAATGTTTTTTTTTTTTTTGCAAATGTTTCCATAAAGGAATTAATTTCAAAATATTTTAATTCAAATTTTTTACTTTCTATTAAATTCAGGGAGGGCATGACATTTAGGGGATAATTAATATAATTTTATAATTGCACTAAATAATTTTAGATAAAAGCTTATTTGACTTTAATTTAACTCGATCAGATCATCATGTAGAACATTCTTTATATAAATGGGTTTTATTCATTAACCAAGATAATTACCAAGTCATCATTTCTCTGAACGTTCCTGGTGTGAGCCATCTTCTGCTTCATTGTCTTGTCCTCAGTGATATTATTATTATTATTTTAATTACCCAGGAAGAAAGCACTTCCTCTCTTGCTCGCTTTTATATTGGTACACCAAAGGTCTGTGGCTAGGACCTGGCCTGGATTTCTATGTATTCCACAGATCCTTCATAGGGCATTAAAGACTTGTCAAATACAAGCTGCCCTGCTATTTCCTTAAATCACCAACAAGCCATTATTTTTCATATTCATTTTAAAGCTCATATGTCATCTGCACCATTATTGCTCAGTTTAAATAAAGCCCCACTCTCATGCTCGCAAATTGTGATGCATTGATTTCATTAAAGTTGAACAAATTCTTTTTCATTTCTTATTAAATAAAATCCTTGTTAAACAGTAAAGTTATGCCCTAAATACTTATCTTGCTAATCATGAATTAATTTATGAATGTGGAAAGGAATCTCACATTCTTTCAGTTAGAGTTAGAATAATAATTTCTTTCACAAACCAAACACCTTTATCTACCTTTATTTATGTATCAGGGCATAGACATATATAATCTGAGAATATTGCATAATAGTTATTGGCATATAATAACAACTGCCATTCTTATTGAAATTATAAATTCCATTTAAAGACTAGAGGTAATCTATATAATCATAATCTAAAAGTTGAACAAAATTATTATTAAACCTTTTATTAACACATTTGGTTTTTTTAAGTCTCTTTTTTATTCAATATTTATTTTAATATTAATGCTCACTGTCTGCATTGGAAACCCAAACATATACATATATGAGTTGACTTAGAAATACCCTTAGTCCTTTTATCATATGTTTTTAGAGTCAGATCAGGGGTCTCGAATCACCATCATCCATTGAGCTAGTTTCTTGGTGCATAGTCATGTACCATCAACCTATGTCATCCATTGATTTGATCTGTGCCCATGAGTTGGTTTAATTCAGTTTGTTTTGGCTGAGGTTGGATCCGACTTTGAGTTTAGGTTGTTGGTGTGGGTGTTTTTTGACTGGTACAATATATATATATATATATATATATATATATATATATATATATATATATATATATATATATATATATATATATATATATATATATTATGACCTCTCCTTCGTGAAGCTCCACTACACTCAAAAATACATAATATAGTGAAAATCACCTCACTGGGTTCTAGCTCTAATAATTAATGAGATATTCAATTAAATGCTTTGCTAGCTCAGGTTGCTTAAAATTAACTTAGGTTCGGTTTTAGACTAACTCAAATAACTATTCTATAACTCAGGGGATTAGAAGTAGAAATAAGGTGACAAAGTAGATTGCATTGAGATAATATCCCATAGAATACCATCTCAATGGCATAAGAACACTACCCCCCCCCTTTTACTACTGTTACATATAATAACTACATAGTATTCTTATGACTTCTGCAACTTCCAATCACTAAACTCATTTAATAATTAATGTATTAATCTTTTATCTATACTAACAATATTAGTAATTATCTAGCTCAGATAAAATAATCTCAGGTTCTTAAATTTATTCAATGTTAAATTAAAATAAAGTAGCAAAATATGATAAGGGATTTTGTGTCATAATTTACTACTCTGAAGTTAGATTAATAATAAAACAATAAGAATAATAATCACAGTCTTCATTGTTTACTCCCACTAGTATAGCTTTTTTTTTATCACAAATTTATAACCATAATAAATTAATTAATCACTCAATATCCTCCCTTTGTTTATCTTTTTCTTACGTAATAAAATAATTAGTAAGTGGCAGTGTTTAGATAATCTGATAAATGAAGTAAGTGGCAACTAATAGCATATAATTAAGCAAATTACTATAATAATGGATTTATGACCAATAATGTAATGCAATTTCATAATTATTCAATTACAAAATACCAACAAACATTTAAGATTAAATATACTTCTTTATTTATATTTTGTGCAAACAATTATATACTTAGTTTAATGACTGTAAACATACCCTATGAATCCATGCAATGATGTAGAGAAAACAAAACTCAGACACAAGTTTTAATAACAAATTTTAGAATTTTATTAACAACAATCAAAATTAAGATAAAACAAACAAATCTATTTACATTTATTTACAAGGGATATCCTCCTTTCTTTTAACATTACAAAAGTTAAATTATACATTTTTAGATTTCTTTTATAGCTGATTAAAATTATTAGACCTTTTATAATTTATTTATTTATTTCTAATTAGGTTTATTATATTACTTAGTTTAACTATTATATGGGTAATACTATTCTTTACCTTTTAATATTAAAAATTACAGTATTCTAAGTTATATATGTGGGTAAACATCATTTATAAACATTATAAATTTATAATCAATATGGTTTTTCCTCTCAAAAAAAAATTACATTCTTTTGTAACTCTATATAAGTCACTTTGCATATTGTGCAAATATTATTACTACCTATTACGTTTGTTATATAATGCTCGTAAACTCTAATACATTTATTCATAATCCATACTCATGTATAATGCCATAACACGAGTTTAATTATCACGTGTTTTAGTTTAACATATATTATAATCATCGAATGTTATTATATTCTTTAAATATGCAATACTTATTTTTTTAAAATATAATCAACAATAAGAACACGTTAAATCATTTTTTAATATTTTTGTATATTTCTACTTAGTTATATTTTAGCAAATTATAGTTCATTTCTTAAAATTAACATAATTCTCTGACTCCTTCCTTTCTTAGGATATATGCATCTTTTTTCAATAATCATAATCTACACTTTGTTAATACCTAACTATTCTTATTTCAAATAACAGCATGACATCCATTCTAAAATATCTATTGAATCTTTTCAATAGACTTATCAAATAACGATGTAGTTGCAAGAAATACAAATAAAGATAGCGAAAGATGTATAGGATATTGGGAAGATAGATAAATAACTCATCAAAATATGTACTTCAAAAGGTATGGAACAGTGTGGATAGGGCCGACATTCCTTGTCTGATAACCCTGACGATAAGCACGATGTGGCAGCTATTTATTCAGCTTTACCAAACATCTAATAAGATTCACAAGAAAGATAAAATAACACTGTCCATGACAACATGTGTAACAGTCGTAGGGCTTTGTTAACTACGCTGATTACCATTTAAACTACTTATAATTCCATTCCCTGTAGCATCCTAGTTTTTAATACATCATCTTGGTTTCCGAATCTCCATGTACTACCAAGTCACTATCCAAACTATCTCTCAAGATTTTCACTGTATCCAACATCGCCAAAACTAACTACTTTTTAAAACAATAAACAAAATTCACTAATATAAAACATCCCCCTATTCTATAAGAACAATTTGTCTTGCTTTATTGCACTGTAGGTTCGACATTTACGTTTTATTAAATAACACTTAAATATCCTAATCGGAAAAATTAACAGAAAATATGACATAACCATTGGTTATATTGAACTATATTAATAACACATTAAATGATTATCGTATGCATATTTTTAAAAAAATCTAATTACATTTCATAGTGTTTTAGAGTGTTGTTTTTCAAAATGTGTTTTACAATAATTATAACAATAAAATTTTGCACTACATTCATTCGGTTCACTGCTGATCTAAGTAAATAAAACATACATTATATTATTAATAACCATAAAATGTACCAAAATAATCATTTACCCTCCTATTGGAGTTCGTAGCGGGTTTCTTTCTCCTCGAGCATCGCAAACATACAAAGTTTCCACACATATACAATTTTATTTGAACATTCCAAATCAAAAAACATTATTTTATATAATGTTATATTGCAAATTAATGTATTTGTTTCCCTATTGCTATCTAAACTCAATGTTTAACTTAGATTAATAAAGAAAATAATTTAAACCATAATCACATATTTTTCTGGCGGTAAATCTTGGTTAGTCCCCTAATATTTATTATTTTCTTCTTTGTCCGAATGTTCTCCTTTCTGATTATTAAAGTTTTAAATAAATTAGTTCATTTAGTAAACAGTTTAGACGATCTTTAGTTTCAAGGTTTAATTCAAAATTATTAAAAATATTTATTTAGTTATCCCATGAAGTTTTTAATGTTCAGGCGAATATTACCTCGGCACGTTGATGCATCTTTATTTCTATCAGAACTACAAATATTTATATCATTACGGTACCAAATTGCGTTTTTCCATGGATCCAATATTTTATATTTATTTCTCTGTAAACTATTTTTTTCTTCTTCTTCTTCAGGCAAGTACTTTCCTTGGTAATTTCACTTTTATTCATTATTATTTTATATACGACATTTTTTATCTTTAATTATTTCTAGAGTAATTGCTCAGGTCATCTTAAAGAAAGTAATTCATAAAATTCTTTTTGTCCATTTATTTTTACATGAATAATATTTATTTTTATTTTTCATTATATTCATTAACTTTGCGCACAATGTCCTTCCATCAATTTTACACGCACTAAAGCAGTTTTCATAGTAATATGCTATACAAACTATATCAATGAACAACGTTAACATTTTTGAAATATTACAAAATTTATAACTTAGTTTTTAAGAATCCATCCATTTTTTATTGAAAATTTAGATTATATTTTAATAGAATCCACTGGCAGGTAACTGTGGAGTTAGTGAAACATTATTATGATAACTTTTTTAAAATTTTATTCTTAGATTCGCTTCGAAAGATTTTAAAATGTTAGTTATTTTCTTTCAAAGATATTTATTAAAAATTCAAATAAAATTGACTAATAATTGAAGAAAGAAAGAAATTTTAAAGAGCTTAAAATTTTACCTCTGCTCTGGAGTCAACACATTTTTGTTCTCCTAGTTTATACAATTAATTGGCATGATTTTTCTTGTCTGCCAAAATCTATCTTTTTATTGGTCACTCCCTACTTTGGTTTGTAAACATTTTCTAAAGTTGTAAAATTGTGATGTAATAGACCTAAATATTAACCTATTATTATTTTTAAATTAATTATTATCTATTACAATTTAATTACTTCTAAATAATTTTGAAACAATAATTAATAAAATGTACAATCTTATCTTTTTATTATAATGTGTGACAATTCCATCCAGTTTTATAATATATTATTTAAATATTTTAATTATTTGTATTAATCTAAACTGGTGCTTATACATAAAATATTCCAGACAGTCACATAAACATTTCCAGTGTTTAGTCTGGTTTTATCTGTATTAATAAATTGGCTACTTATATCATTTAAAATGATTATATAAAATTTTGAAAAATAATTTGGAAAAATATCGAACTAGATACAATTCTCACAATCACAATACTTATTATTTAAATATATTATATTAACCCTTTATTGCTTAACTATAGTTTATAATTTTAAATACTATATAATATTAATTTTAAAATTTTTTAGTAATTGACCATTTATAATCATCATTGACCTATAGAAAAGGGCACAATATATATATATAACAATGATCATGGGAGGGGGATCTAATGGAAATACATTTTGACACTATTTATTAATATAAATATTAATTTATTTGTAAATCTTTATTATTATCTATATTTTGCTTTTATTTTTTATTATACTATAATGAATAATATTTTTAAAACTTGTTTACATTTTACATCTTTATTTATGACATTGTTTTATTTTTATGTTTATACATTCTTGCCACAGTGATTGCATACTCAAGCAGAGGGGTAGAATATCAAGGATAGATTAACTATCAATAATACCTTTGACCAGATCGAGAATACACAAGGACACAACCTCAAACATGTTTTCCTGATCATATCACCCCTTCTTAACTTCTGGACTACACCAATTTTCCAAGGCAATTTATTTGTTTTAAGATTAATCTCAGGCACCAGATGGCTAAATAAATTTATAAATCTCACTTGCCCAGATGAAAGGTAACATACACAAAGCTTGAACCTTACCAACTCTAGCTCCAACATTTAGACAGGGGACCCAGAACATTAATGACAAACACATGTTAATAATCATGTAATCATGGTTACAAAATTTAAAGCTAGGAAATAGACCAAATAACATTTCAATAAATAATTTTTATTCTTACCACTGATCTATTAAATATTTCAATAGCACATATCTATGGAATCCAATAAAATACACATGCAATAATCATTTATTATTAAGTATCATTTATACAACTGATTGTCCTTCATTATAACTGTTCATTTTGCTTGATAATGTTTAGACTTTTAATTTATAATTTTAGAATGTTTACATTTATATGGTTTCTCTTAGCAGGGAGATAGGCAGTTAACACATTGTCTTTCTATGGTTCATGATCCTGTCCATTTCTGATGCTTTTCAAAGCTAACCATTCAGGCCTCAGTGATGATTTTTGTTTTGCTATTTCATACTTCTGTTTAACAATTTTGAGGGAGAGTATGCAGCAGAGGCTTATGCTATGGTGGAAGCATAGTTCCCCTATAGAGATTATTAGGGATCCCAGCATAAAGCCCATGTGAAAACACTTAATGTTATTTAGCCATGCATGTTGTTGAATATACAACACACACAATTTGATAAATCATCTCTAAGAATAGACAAGCTATGACATTATACATATATCTCTGATTAACCACTTTTATCGAATTTGTGGATTTCAGTTCTTAAATAAAATTTGTTTATCTAATATTTTTTAGAGTTATTAGTATTATATAATATACACGTTTTTGTACTTTTTTTATTAAGAGATAAAAAGTTACTGATTATATAGAGCAAATAAAGTAATACACACAAAATAATGGTTCAAAAATAGAAATAAATAATAGAATTATAAATACAACATTACATTTTCATATTGTGCAAAATCACCTGCCAATACATTTTATATGTTATCTGCATGTGAGTGTAGATGCTTACACATTTACATGTGATAAAAGGCTCAATCAATTTAGATTTTGTTAACAAAGATTCATTTGGTTGTTAGATAAAAAAAACATTTAAGTGAAAAATTATTTATTAAATGTCTATTTACATGTGAGAATAAATAATCTGAGAAAATTTGAAATTTTATAATTCATTTATTTATTTTTATATAATAAAATATTTGTAAAATTATTTTGTTTCAAATCCAGAAATGAAAGTTATCCACTTTTCCTTAAACAAATCATAACATTAACAGTTTGAATAGCAGTCACAGTAATCAACTCTTCCATTATTTGAGCAATAAAAGATGAAATTCCAAAGAGTGGCAGTGAATGATTTATCACATAGATATCAATTGCTTATCAGTATAAAAAAATCTTTGGAAAATCAAACTATATACAAAATATTTCTTTGCTTGTAGATCTTCAATCTATCTTAAATTTTATATAGCGATTTCATTTCCTATCAATCTGAGAACAGACTCATGTATTAACTAGGCAGATTATTTTCTTGCCATAGAAAAGATGAACCACAACAACATAACCAGTAAGAACCATCATTGTAATTCATAATGTTTAATTTTAAGAAGTCATATTTTTTTCGCCAACTGTAAATATAAAATATACAAACTCTCTGGTGGAATATCTGACTCATTATTAACAAATTACTGAAATTTTTAACAATTGAATAACCATATGCAATAGCTGGCAAATGTAGGTAGAATTACATTTCTAATTCTACCTAAATTTATTTCTAAAGACAATGGATCACACTTTTTTTCACTGCAAAAAATTTATAGAACTTGAAAAAAGACTGAATTCTAGTGTCCAGTCAGGATGTGCCTCTATTCTGAATATATGTAAAGCAATGAGGAGTGGCACTTTTGCCATGAAGCAGATGGCCATCATAATACTATTCACAAAATGTCTCACCAGGTGTCACTTCGTATTCCAGTCCATGTCTAAGTTAAAATCTAGAGATCACCTAATGGCCCTAGCTAAACTGTTCTCTGATACCTGGGAGCAGATGGCTCTAGACCAGATACCAAACATTACTACTAAAATTTTGGCCAAACTATAGAAATGGATGGTAAACCTATTTTGTGCTGCAGTAATTGTTACAACTGCAAATGCTGGCCTAAATGTACCATCAGGTTTGACAAAGTTGCAGGGATTAATGGGTCCCCAAATTTGCAGATTCATGTCTGCAAGGGATGAAAACACCCTGAAATGCAAAAAGTGGTGGGATACATCTGACAAACGTTGGTTTTAATAATATAAAAACCAGGGTGCCATAAACAATAGGAAATCCCATGAAATCTAGTTAGCTACACAGGGATAGACAGGTGCAGACAAAATCACAGGACTGAATAGGATCAGGCCCCTGGTGTGGGCAAAACATGCAGTGGGACACCCAAGAATCCTTAATTTCAAGCAATTTATGTACCATAATCCATGTAGTTTTCAAAATAAATGTATTTCTTAATAAATAAAAAAATTACATTTCTAAATTTAAAAGAAGTTGCTGAACATATTTTTCGTAAAATATTAGAAAGACGATTGGTTTCTTCACTTCCTAAAGGATTTTTATATGTCTCAAGAAAAAAATATTTTAATTTCAACTTTAGTTATATAAGAAAACGTCTTTCAAATGATAGTATTGTATTAAATCAAATATGCTTCATAAAACATACTACTATGGAAATGAATTTTTAATTTAAACATGAAAAATCAGACATGCTAATGAATAATAAATTGTACTTCATAAGCGATCGATAATAATCATTAAACCAATAGATTTAAAGATCAAAAATAAATGAATTATGTTTATATTGGGAAATAATAAAGTAAAGAAAACCAACATCTTCCGATAAAATAAAATGTGCTAAAGAAATAAAACCAATACTTAAGACAAACTAGCATATGTGTTCAATAATAAAATAACTGTATTTAAAGATATGTGACTAATATATTCAAAAATAATAATGAAATTATCAAAATATATTTTAATTGTTATGTATAAATTACAGAATCCTTCACACAGATAGCAGATATAATAATTTCAAAGTTATTATTAGGTTTCAAAAATGGATTATCTAGAATTAATAATCAATGTAAATAGAATTTCATATTTTTATACCTTTCCAGAATGGATAAGATTTTAAAATGAAATGGATATTTCTATAAATCAGATAAATTATTTTGATTTACTTTCTATTTTATTGTTTAAATCACAATGTAATGTTTTGCAAATGTGAATTTTTCGTAGATATTTCCGTATTTGGATGAAAAAAAAAGTATTGTTTTAGGTGATATGATTATCTATTTAAATTGAAAGAGATTAAATGTAATTTAGAGACGGTTCGGTGCATATGACTTCTTAATATTTATCTGATATTAAGTGGAGTTCACCTCATGTAAATGTATAAGTTTGTAAGGAATATTGTATATATTAGCATTTCTCAACCTTTGAGTCTAGTTCCATTATTTCGTCGTCGCGTTAAATTTTTAATGGGTCATAGATATGCATCAAGAAATAAAAAGAAACAACATAAAATGTGATAGTAAAAATATTTTTAAATTTTAAGAAAATATTAGTATTAATAAAAAAAAAATACTACTTATGCTTATTTGAACAGAAAAAATTTTTTTTTTTTTTTTTGTAATTAACAAAATGTGTTAAGCTTTTAAATTAAAAAATATGTACTTTAACTTTAACTCAACTTTTAACTTACAAATTATTTGTTCATTATAAATATAATCAAATTGATACGAATATATGCATATATACAATATCATACTGATGTAGTATAGCTTAAATTTTATATTCTAATTTATGTAATAAACATTTGGGTCGTCAAGCGTTGTTAGCCGAGAGGTCAGCGCAGTGACCTTGCAAGCAAGAAGTTGTTTGCAGACGGTTGTTGGGGGTTCGCCTCCGCGGTCATTGCTATGACACATGGAAAAAAAAACATTTGGGTCGCAGAACAATGAAGTCTATTGGTTCGCGGCATCAAAAAGGTTGAGAAACGCTGTTACATCACTAATCCAAATTAACGTTACATTTTAAGATTATCAGGGTATAATAGCAGCATAATGATTTTGTTGTAATTTGTGTTGCTGAAGTATCACCTTGTTAATGTTATAGCATGAAATTGAATCCAGAAAGAAATCCCAAGACAAAAATTGGTAAACTCAACATTGTATATATGTGTGGAGATGATAATCTGGACCAACTGATGAGTGCTGCTTTTGCACAAAATACTAATATTGGTGATAGTTCATCTTTTCTACATGTGTGTAATCAAGTGCATCAGCAGTATGAGATAGTAAAGATGGTTGAGGGTCGTGTAAAAACCTGAGTTCAAACCCCCTATATATTACATATAGAAGTGCAGGTATAAAAAAAGCCTGTATTGTAGAAAAAAAATCATACTTCAAAATATATTACTTTAAGGTATGCCCATCACTCATATGTGTATGTAAATGGATTATGTCCTGTACATGAGGAGTCAGAGTGACTTATGTTCAACATGGGTAGGATGAGAATGTTGTCCCTAAGGTGGACTTTGAGCATTCTATCATCAGATTTACAATGAAATGGATAGCTGAAGTTTTGTGGGGTGAGGGTTTTGAAGTCTGTCCATTGGCTATCTTAATATAAGCTGAGCTTTGATTGTATATATGTGTGGAGATGATAATCTGGACCAACTGATGAGTGCTGGTTTAGCATGAAATAATTTTATTGGTGATTGTTTATCTTTTCAACATGTGTGTGATCAACTATGTCAGTGGTATGAGATAGCATGGATGGTTGAGGGACGTGTGAAAGTCTGAGTTCAAAACCCCTATATATTACATATATAAGTGACAGTATAAAAAATCCTGTAGTATAAAAAACTATATTTTAAAATCACTATTCTAAATTATCAGTTAGGTCTGCTATTCATTAAATTATAATGTGTATTTTTACAAGAGGGACATTTTTTTTCTTATTTATAAACAAGATATATAAGCAATTTGTTGGTGGTTAAAGACATTCAATTAAGAACATTCATATAAAATATCTTTGATTTTTAAAATAGTCATTATTTTATAAGATTAAATTGATGATCATTTTATGAAAAAATATTACATTTTCTTTAAATATGATTATTTTAAAACATAGTATGTAAACTAAACACTTATTTATAAGTAAGTTTTAGTGTAAAAGATATAAATTAAATAATAATATCAATAGGTTTAACGTTTTGAGGATCCATGCCTCATAATCATAGCCATCATAAAAATGTATAATAAAATATATGCAAAGATATTTAAATAAGCCAGTGTTACATAGCCCATTTCTTTGAGATCTTGAAGCAAGTATCTTTTCTATTGACAGTGTGGATGTTTCCATTAATGTAGAATGCTTATTTTATTTTTCTCTTACGATCATTTGAATCTGAGAATAAGATAATTGGATTGACAGTTAAGTCATGTGTGTATTGCTTGGCAGGCTCCAAAAATACAGAGGAAGTATTGATGTTCTTCTGAGCCCTATTGTAAGTGTACAGGTGTTTGAGCAAGTCTAGTGTTGATTGTAGCATTAGTTTCACTGTAATATACAGTGTGACATCTGGCCTGAGGGCATGCAATTGAGTATACAACACCTGGGTTGAACAATCGATCAATGTGATATTTAGAGTTGTTAATCAATATACTAGAATTAGATGGAGTTCTAAATGCTATTTTAAATTTATCACTTAATGGTTTAGTTACTTTCTACCCATAGGATAATGGTGACTCTGTTTACTGAAAAATCAAAGAACTCAAAATATATAGATACTGAATTGAGTTTAAGTCTATATAGTTATAAAATCAAATTAGATTTATTTGGATACATTATGGTCTTTTCATTTTGGGATCTTAGCTTTATAGTTAACCAAAATAGGTAAAATGTGGTGCTGGAGGTTGCATTATATCCTAAGATCTAGGTGCAGTGCTCTCAAATCCAAGACTCAAAACTGTTGAAAGTCACAAGCTAGAAACTAGGCTAGGGAGGTTGGATGAAAAGGCACTGGATAGGATTTTATGCACAAACCCTCATTCATCCATAGATTACTTATGAAGGCTTGCACTACTGTACGGATAGTTTAGCAATCTTATTAATTTAAATTAATTTTAAAAAATTCTATAATAACTTATTTGAAAACTAAATAATTTATACTGTCTCTTTAAAGTCCACAGACACTCCATTTTAACGTATTCATTTTAATAAACATTTTTTAACAGAAATATAATGCTAAACAAAATAAACTTTTTAATAGTTTATATTGAAGCAGTTGGCTCTGAGTTCGATCCTAGCTTCATGACATCTAGCCATAAACCCAAACCCTAGTACTTACCTTAAATTTCCAATGCAGTGGGGCTTTATATGTTCAATCTGCACTAATTTCCATAAAGAATAACTTATTTCATAAATGCGTATTAAAATTAATTAGTTTCAGATTTAAATTGCTTAATTCTATTAATAAATTCATGATAAAATTATTCAGAAATTTATATGTATTATAACTGCGTGGATTGTGCATATATATTTTTAAATATTTAAATATATATAATTGTTTGAAAGTTTCATTGCATTGGGAATGTTTGATTTTATTTTTAAATAATTTGTTAAAGTTATAATGATTAAAAGCTACATTCTTTCGATAAGCTTTCAGATTTTCCTTTTCCAAAAACAATAGTTAAAGTTTTATTAATTAGAAAAAAAGATAAGGATTTCCTACTTAAAATCATTTTCTGATTTTAAGAATTCAAAATGAATTAAAGTTAATGAGTTTGAAAGCCTTATCGAAGGAATGTATCTAAAAACAACCAGTAAATTTAAAAACATTGATAATGAAAGAAGCGCTAGCCTGAAGGCATCAGAGGACAGTATATATAGCTCTGAAAAGTTTGGAGAGAAGCCATCTTTGTTGCAGAAAAGTGCCAGTAAATTATGTGCTGTTCAAAATCATGAATTCAAAAAGTGTTCCTATCATGGTAAGGAGCTAAACATCAGGAATCTGGCTATTGTTCCTGAAGTTCCTTAAAAATCTTCAATGGAGCTGCTAAATTCTTTCCAGACCAATCATGCTGCTAAAATCATGAAAATTCATTAACATACTGTTCAAGTAACCGAACGAATGCATGCCTATGTTTTAACCAACCCGGACACGTAAACTAAAGAAACCAGCCCCAGAAGAAATGGGTAATATATTTCCATAATGAACCTTAAACTTTCTGGTCAGTTCCGAACTTTACTTTACACTCCCTTTAAGAGCTCTTCTCATTTATAATGTAATAATACTCTGTGTAAAACCTTTTATTTATGCTATTTTAACTTTAATAGAAATTCTCTCAACCTATAGTCTTTAAATTTTCTTTCTTACATAGTGGTTCATTTATTTTATTATATATATATTTATTAAGTAATATATGAATGTTGTTATTTTAATTATATGCCAATAATCCTTTGACTAGATAAGCCCCATTGTTCCATTGGCTTTATGCAAATAATAATATGTTAATTCTAATAGTAATTCTCACACATCAGAACTAAGTTTATACAGTTCTATTAATCATCGAGTCAAAAGAAATTATTAAATGATTGTTATTTTTATCATTGGCTAATAATAAATTATTAGCCCCATTTTTAATCTATGCCACTGCTATTTTCTCATTTCACTAATATTTATTTATTTATTCAAATATAATCTTAAAATTTTTTTTTTTTTTTTTTTGCAAAGGGCCGATAAAGGAATCACATAAATATACTCTAATTCAAATTTCAGTTAAATTGCTATTTAGATTCAGGAAGGGCACAATGTTTGGTGCATAACTAATATAATTTTATAAATACTTTAAAATAATGTTAGTTAAAACCTCATTTGA
Source organism: Epiperipatus broadwayi (assembly GCA_028023455.1). NCBI lineage: Eukaryota > Metazoa > Onychophora > Udeonychophora > Euonychophora > Peripatidae > Epiperipatus > Epiperipatus broadwayi. The sequence continues at coordinate 2,272,710 of JAQFVV010000171.1, forward strand.
CTTTCATCCATTTAATCAAGTCATCACATAGAGCATTCTCTAATTGGGTTTTATTTTTCCAACAGTGACTATAAAAGCAACATATTCAACATTGCTGATGTAGGGTAATCTTCCACTCCGTTAGGCTGGTCGGTAATAATATTTCTGTTATTTTAAATTATCGAGGAAGAAAGCACTTCCTCTCCTGTTCATATTAGTCACAGGGCATAAGACTTGTCAGATGCAAGCCGTCATAGGACTTTGATTATTGAGTAGCTATCGTCTTTCAATTTCACTTTATAGCTCATAATTTGTCAGCACCGTTGCCTCTCTGTTCCGATAAAGCCCACTCTGGTGCTCATAATTAGTGATAAAGTGATTTCAATTAAAGTCAAACAAATTCTTAGTTATCTCAAAGTAAATAAGTTTTTCAATAAAGATTAAAGTTATGCCCTAAAATACATATCTTGCTCTTCGTGAATGGATTTGCGAATGTGAAAATAAATATCACATTCTTTTGTATAAAATTAGAGTAATAATTTACTTTCCTAATGAATACCTTTATCTGCCTTTATTTTCTTGTCGGGGGCATAGACATAGAATTCAAATATTGCGTAATACTTGTTAGCATATAATAATGACCGCCACTCTTATTATAATTGTAAACTCTGTTTAAGGACTAGAAGTGATTAATATAATCATTATTTAAAATTTACAAAAAACAAACTATTATTATTAAATTTCTTCTAAACACACTTGGTTTCTTAGTTCTTATTATCTTTTATTCAATAATTATTTAAAATGTTAATACTCACTGTCTGTGTTGGCAACCCGAACATATACATATGATTCGACTTTAAAGTATTTTAAGTTAATTAATTATTCAATGTTAGTGTCAGTTCAGGGGTCTCTAATCCTCACCAACCATTGAGCTAGTTTCTTGGTGCATAGCACTGTGCCATCAATTTAAATTTCTACTAATCTGAGCTGCTGAGTTGGGTTTAAATTCAGTTTGAACTGCCCGAGTTTGGATCCAGTTTGCGTTAAGGTGGAGGTGTTTTTTCGACTGGTACATCGTTATGTTTTTGGTCGCCCAATCATTGGAGCTCAATTTAATAAACCCCACACACCCTGTAGATAGTAATTATGATTTTAGTTACTCAGTCACTTGAGATCTCAATAAATTAAATGTTTCTGTAGAGAGTGATATTTTTGTAGAATGTTATATATATTTGAAAAAAGTTATGCTTTTTATAACGCATAACTGAAATGATTTTAATGAATTAAAATGTCATTTTGTAATTCTCTTTCTTATAATTAAATGTTTTCAAGATTATTTTTTAAATGTTCATTAGTAAAAGATTTGTTAGTCAGAATAATTATTCAAAGAAGAGTAATAAGATAGAATATATGTATAAATTAATTATACGTGTAATATATCATTATATATAAAATACGTTTGTGTTATACGTGTTCATGACAGTAGGAAAATTATCGTTAGAAAAGTAAAAAGAGCAGATTGAAGCAAGGGGTAAAAATAAATGAAATATTTTGTCTGCGTCAAAATTAATTATATTCATCTCAGTTGTTATGATTTAAAATTTCCAATATGATATCATGTTAAAAGTTTTAAATTTCAAAGTACTGCTTGCTAGCACATATATTAAATGTTCGCTCTGTATTCTTAGTAGCATCAAAGTAGGTGAAGACCTTCAAACTGGGAGTTATCTGTCAAGCGTTCCGATGCAGTGTGACAATACGCTTTAATGACAATAATTTCTATAGTAACCTCAAAGCAGGTGAAGACCCTTTGTGTACACCAAGCAGCCAGATGCAGTTGGCAAAATGCTTAAATGGTTTACACGCTTTCATGCTAGCAAGATTAAAAATGATATCAACAAATATAAGTTCTTGTGTAATATTAATTTTGACATTTTTTGTGTGAAAAAGCCTCATGCTTAGTGAAAATAATATTTGAACTCCTATATTTAAACTCAGGTCAGGAATGCATCAGTTGTTATTAAATAATAAATACTCATCATCAATTAAATTGTTTTATCAAAAATTAAGTCAATCATATGGGGTTTGGGGGGGGGGGGCAATGGGTTATTTCACATGCCCTATTGATCTCATTTTGCTCACTGGTGCCCATATAAATAAATGTGTCAGCAAATTTGATTGTCAGCAGAGTAGTGGGTCAGTTGTCTAAATAATAAAAACCAAATGTGTCCAATACAGAGAATTACTTGTACTGCCTGCTTTTTTTTTTTTTTTTATATATATATATATATATATATATATATATATATATATATATATATATATATATATATATATATATATATATATATATATATATATATATATATTGTATATCACTAATCATTTGTATATAGGTTTTTTTTTTTTTCAAGCATGGGAGAACAGTTGAACAGAGGGAAAGTGAGTAATGTTTGTTATTATCTTTAATAGTTTTTTAAATAAAATACATGTCTCATTCAAAGTTTTAATAGAAAGAGCTAACCAAGAAAACATAGGTAAACTAAAACTAAACTAAAAAAGGCAGATTACATAGATTGGGGAAATAATGTGCAGCAGCTAACGAAGATAGGGACAATGGGACCAGTAGTCAGAGACCTAATTAATTGTACTAAAGAAAAAGTTATTATTTAAGTATTCAGAGAAAGAGTGCCACAAGTTTGTGATTCACATTGTTAATTTATAATATTTACTTATTTTCAAAAATAAAAAGAGACACTTTACATACGATCCTCAGAGAAATGAGAGAAGACAGGAGGTTGATGGTGATGATGATGGAAAGAATTTTAAGGCTTGAGGAAGAACAAGGCATCCAAACCAACTCAAACCCAGAGAATGCAAAGCTCCAGCAAGAAATAAATCTTTATGAAGCCCCAAAAATACATGATGAAGATGATAAGACCACACCAAAAGAAGTTGTGGATAGCAAAGAAGACAACAGTGGAGAAGATGAGTCAAATCAAGAAATGGTCGAAGAAGCTGATATAAATACAGAAAGGAAAAAAAGATGCTCAGACTAGTAAAATAAAACCAAAAGTGGAAATGGAATGGATGATGATTCCTCAACTTAGTATGAGGAATTTACAGATGCCATTTCCTGGATCCTCGATACAGACTCAAATTTTCAAAGAAGACCCAGGAGGGAACACCCTCGCTCATTTAGATAATGTTAAAGAATTTTTTTTGTGCATTCAATCGCAGAAAAGGTCATATAATTACTGACAGCAATATAATATGGGAACTTCACACCAGCAAGAAAGGGCCAAAACTATAACCACCATCAAAAGTTCAACTCATATGGGCCACCTGATCCAGGGAAACAGTAAGACAAACATTAAATGACAGATATATATATATATACAGACAACCAACTGACATGACCATAGGGAAAATGAGACTTGATTAACAGACCTATTTATAAGCTAGATAATATTTAAAAAAATGATTGCAATGAGACATGTGTAATTTTGTAGTTTGTACAGATGATATTATTCACACTCATGCTGTTCTCCCAGAGTCTACCAACTAGTCGAGTACACTTATGCGACTGTATCACATATAAGTAAAGAGATTTTTTTTCATTGTTTTTTTTTTTGAAGTGAAAAGAAATGAAGCAATCGGATCTGAGTTTGATCCTAGCTTCATGACATCTAGCCATAAACCCACTTCAAACCCTAGTACTTACCTTAAATTTCCGATGCAGTGGGGCTTTATACATTCAATCTATTCTAATTTCCATAAAGAATAACTCATTTCATAAATGCATATTAAAATTAATTAGTTTCAGATTTAAATTGATTAATTCTATTAATAAATTCATGATAGAATTATTCATGAATTTATATGTATTATAACTGCGTGGATTGTGCATATATATTTGTAAATATTTAAATATATATAATTGATTGAAAGTTTCATTGCATCGGGAATGTTTGATTTTATTTTTAAATAAATTGTTAAAGTTTTAATGATTAAAAGCTACATTCTTTCGATAAGCTTTCAGATTTTCCCTTTCCAAAAACAATAGTTAAAGTTTTATTAATTAGAAAAAAAGATAAGGATTGCCTAATTAAAATAATTTTCTGAATTTAAGAATTCATTTTCTAATTAGAAAATGAATAAAGTTAATGAGTTTGAAAGCCTTATCGAAGGAATGTATCTAAAAACAACCAGTAAATCTAAAAACATCGATAATTAAAGAAGCGCTAGCCTGAAGGCATCAGAGGACAGTATATATAGCTCTGAATAGTTTGGAGAGAAGCCATCTTTGTTGCAGAAATGTGCCAGTAAATTATGTGCTGTTCAAAATCATGAATTCAAAAAGTGTTCCTATCATGGTAAGAGGCTAAACGTCAGGAATCTGGCTATTGTTCCTGAAATCCCCTAAAAATCTTCAATGGAGCTGCTAAATTCTTTCCAGACCAATCATGCTGCTAAAATCATGAAAATTCATTAAAATACTGTTCAAGTAATTGACCAAATGCATGCCTACATTTTTACCAACCCTGATGTGTAAACTAAGGGAACAAGCCCTGGAAGAAATGGGTAATATATTTTCATAATGAACCTTAAACTGTCTGGCCAGTTCTGAACTTTACTTTACACTCCCTTTAAGAGCTCTTTTCATTTATAATGTAATAATACTTTGTGTAAAACCTTTTATTTATGCTAATTTAACTTTCATAGTAATTCTCTCAACCTCTAGTCTTTAACTTTCCTTTCTTACATGGCGGTTCATTTATTTTATTATATATATTTATTAAGTAATTTATGAATGTTGTTATTTTAATTATATGCCAATAATCCTTTGACTCAATGAATGCCTTTGTTCCATTGGCTTTATGCAAATAATAATATGTTAATTCTAATAGTAATTCTCGCCCATCAGAACTAGGCTTATACAGTTCTATTAATCATCGAGTCGAAATAAATTATTAAATGATTGTTATTTTTATCATTGGCTAATAATAAATTATTAGCCCCATTTTTACTCTATGTCACCGCTATTTTCTCATTTCTTTAATATTTATTTATCTAATCAAGTATAATTTTAAAACGTTTTTTGTTGCAAAGGGCTGATAAAGGAATCAAATAATTATACTCTCATTCAAATTTTAGTTAAATTGCTATTTAGATTCAGGAAGGGCACAATGTTTGGGGCATAACTAATATAATTTTATAAATACTTTAAAATAATGTTAGTTAAAATCTCGTTTGACTTTAATCCATTTGATCAAGTCATCATGTAGAGCATTCTATAATTGGGTTTTATTTTCTAAACGGTGACAATAGAGGCATCATCTTCAATGTTGCTGACATAGGGCAATCTTCCGCTCCGTTAGGCTGGTCGGTGATAATATTTCTGTTATTTTAAATTATCGAGGAAGAAAGCACTTCCTGTCCTGTTCATATTAGTCAAAGGGCATAAGACTTGTCAGATGCAAGCCGCCATAGGACATTGACTATCGACTAGCTATCGTCTTTCAATTTCACTTTATAGCTCATAATTCTTCAGCACTGTTGCCTTTCTGTTCCAGTAAAGCCCGCTCTGATACTCATAATTAATGATGAAGTGATTTCAATTAAAGTTGAACAAATTCTTAGTTATCTCAAAGTAAATAAGTTTTCCAATAAAGATTAAAGTTATGCCCTAAAATACGTATACTGCTCTTCGTGAATGGATTTGCGAATGTGAAAATAAATAGTACATTCTTTTGTATAAAATTAGAGTAATAATTGCCTTTCCTAATGAATACCTTTATCTGCCTTTATTTTATTGTTGGGGGCATAGACATAGAATTCAAATATTGCATAATACTTGTTGGCATATAATAAGGACCGCCACTCTTATTATAATTGTTAACTATGTTTAAGGACTAGAAGTGATTAATATAATCATTATTTAAAATTCAAACAAAACAAACTATTTTTATTAATTATTTTCTAAACACACTTGGTTTTTTAGTTCTTATTATCTTTTATTCAATAATTATTTTAAATGCTAATACTTGCTGTCTGTGTTCGCAACTCAAATATATACATATGATTCAACTTAAAAGTATTTTAAGTTAATTAATTATCCGATGTTAGTTTCAGTTCAGGGGTCTCTAATCCTCACCAACCATTGAGCTAGTTTCTGGGCACATAGCACTGTTCCATCAATTTAGATTTCTACTAATCTGAGCTGCTGAGTTGGGTTTAAATTCAGTTTGAACCGCCTGAGTTTGGATCCGGCTTGCGTTCGGGTGGTAGTGTTTTTTCGACTGGTACAATATATATATATAATCCCAATGCATAACACTATACATAAATAAATATACAATTATTAAACATTAAATCACCCCATATCGTTAAGAAATCCAGTACTGCCCTCTGTGAACTAATATATAAATAAATTAGAGATTGTTTTTCAAAATAGCCATGTTAGTTTGAGTTTATTCATATTTCAATATATATCCTCTTATAGCAGCCAGTTCAAAGTGATATTATTTTGAACTGCCTATTTTGAAATACAAACTCTAATGTATTTATATATTAGTTCACAGAGGGCGATATTGGGTTTCTTAACCATGTAGGTGATTTAATGTTTTAATATATATATATATATAACGAAACTTAAATATATTCCAAACAACGGTAAACAATTTATAATACAATATAAATAAAAACTCAATAAAAACTCATAAAGAAATATTTTCGATTATATTCATAATCATTTTCAACTCAACTTTCAAAATGGAATCATCTATTACCAACCAGAAACACATGTCAATTTAAATATCCCACAATTCATTAATGCTAACATTTGCTGACTGTCTGTTTATTATCGTATTTTTATACCTACTAATAAAAACTGCCTCCTTAATTTTTCTTTTTTCATTATCGCTCTCTTGGCCTAAAATTTTTATTTTATTTATATCAAAATTAAATTTAAAATTACAATTTTTATCATGATCATAAAAAACAGATTCAGTATATAACTTGACTTCATTATTATTATCATTACATATCTCTACATTTTTCAAAACTCTTTTATATAACAATTTATGTTCTTTAATTCTTTTCTCTAAATTACATTTAGATTCCCCTACATATGATAAGTTACACCCACAAAAAATTCTATAAATTATATTACTCACGTTATTTTTTTCTAACTTATCTTTTGAATTATTAACCATTCTATTTAAATTACCTGATCCATAAAAAGAAACATTATATATACCATTATAAACTTTTTTCATAAATTTTATTTGATTATTATTATAAAAAGGCAAAGAAATCCACTTCTAGTGTAGGTTATAATATAAAAGAAATTTATCAAGTGGTTTGTCAATTTAGTAAGAAAACTAATAGAAATACTGGTGATGAAGAAATTAAGTGCAGGTTATAATATAAAAAAAACTTATCAAGTGGTTTGTCAATTTAGTAAGAAAATTAATAGAAATACTGGTGATGAAGAAATTAAGAGTAAGAAGTGGATTTCTTTGTCTTTTTATAATAATAATCAAGTAAAATTTATGAAAAAAGTTTATAATGGTATATATAATGTTTCTTTTTATGGATCAGGTAATTTAAATAGAACGGTTAATAATTCAAAAGATAAGTCAGAAAAAAATAACGTGAGTAATATAATTTATAGATTTTTTTGTGGGTGTAACTTATCATATGTAGGGGAATCTAAATGTAATATAGAGAAAATAATTAAAGAACATAAATTGTTATATAAAAGAGTTTTGAAAAATGTACAGATATGTAATGATAATAGTAATGAAGTCAAGTTATATACTGAATCTGTTTTTTATGATCATGATAGAAATTGTAATTTTAAGTTTAATTTTGATATAAATAAAATAAAAATTTTAGGCCAAGAGAGTGATAATGAAAAAAGAAAAATTAAAGAGGCAGTTTTTATTAGTAGGTATAAAAATACGATAATAAACAGACAGTCAGCAAATATTAGGATTAATGAATTGTGGGATATTTAAATCGACATGTGTTTCTGGTTGGTAATAGATGATTCCATTTTGAAAGTTGAGTTGAAAATGATTATGAATATAATCGAAAATATTTCTTTATGAGTTTTTATTGAGTTTTTATTTATATTGTATTATAAATTGTTTACCGTTGTTTGGAATATATTTAAGTTTCATTATTGTATTATTGATATTAGTGGACATTTATTTTGTTATATATATATAAAACCCAAAAAGAAGAGAGAAAAGGGGGGGGGAGGTAAAGAAGAAAAGGAAAGAAGGAAAAGAAAAAAAATGATAATGAAAGAGAGAGAGAGATGATGATGATGGTGAAATTTGATGATGATGGTAATATACAGAAATGAATGATATGAGATGATGATGAAATAATAGTAAAGATGAGATAGAGAGATGTGAGAGAGATGAGATGATGATGAAGTTGATAAAGAATGAAGATGAAGATGAAATAGTGAGAAGATGATGATGAAGTGAAATGAAGAAAGTAAATTATTAAATAAGAGAGATGAAGATAATTATTATTAGTAGAGAGATGAAGAGAGAGAGAGATGAAAGATAAGATGGTGAAGTTAAAAGAGGGAGATGATGATGAGGATGAAGAATAAAGAGAATTATTATTATTATTATTATTATTAGTAGTAGTAGTAGTAGAGAGACTAGATAATGAAATAATGGAAAAGAAGATGAGATGAAATGATTAAGAGATGGAAAAGAAGAAGAAATGAAAAGAAAGAGATGGAAGATTATTAGAATGGAAAAGAAAATAAAGATGATAAAAGAAAGGAAAATGATGAAGAGGATAGGATGATGAGATCAAATGGAGGACAATGATAGAAGAGGAAGATGAGAGAGAGAAAGTTTAAAAGAGAAGATGATAGAAGGAGAAGAAGAAATGATTAAATGATATACTGTTATTAGTTAGAGACTCTTAATAACTTGGCTCAGTGGGGTTACAATAAATTCAAGAAAAGAGATGGTGATCCAGAGATCTATAATCAGATAGAGACCAAATCCAATACTAATGCAGATATAATTATTATGGCAGATTAATAATCTACTACTAAACAATACAAAAGATAATTTAAATCATTAATTAAATGTTATTAGAATTGGCATACCATCAAATCACTTGCTCTGAATAAGAATAAATGACACTTTTATTGGAAAAGATTATCTTACTAAATTATATCTAACAAGGCAACAAAATATTAAAATAATGATTGATTATGATGGGTTAGAAGAAGGTAACAGCTATACCTATCTTTATCAGATTATTAATATAGATGGAAACATAATGGATAAAATTAATCATATAATTAAACTTGGTTGGAGTGCTTTTGATAGAAATAACTTGCTGCTAAAAAGAAATATGCCTATGTGTTTAAGAAAGAAGGTTTTTGATAAATGTGTTTTACCAGTTCTTACTTATGGATGTGAGACTTGGACAATTAATAGAAAGGCAACACACAGACTTCAGACCACTCAAAGAAGTATGGATAAATGCATGTTGGCAGTAACAAGAAGAGATCGAAAACACAATATACATGTAAGAGAACAAACAGGTACTACTGACCTTATTGAAAAAATTAAAAGACTGAAGTGGAGTTGGGCTGGGCATATTGCTAGAAGAGATGATAATAGATGCACAATTAAAATCTTAAACTGGATTTCAAGAGATTATAAAAGACCCAGAAAAAATCAACATGTGGGAAGGATTGGATGAAATAAGAAAGTATGTACGAGTGATGTGGAGAAGAGAAGCTAAAGATCAGAGAAGATGGATTGAACATGGAGAGACCTTCAACCTTCAGTGGATTGATAATGATTGGTGATGATGTTGATCTTCACTAAATCATCTAACCCTATTACACAATTAACTTATTGTGACAATAACATGTAGATCTTACCTTTTTACTTATGGATTCACCCTTGTGTATGGTAACCATAATGAATATTAAAGATATTAATCCACAATTAAAAGTTCACAAACTATTTTTTTGTTGTAATTCATTTGCTTTTCAATAATGTGCAATTTGGAAACATGCTCAAATTCTGTCTAATTCAAAATAATAATAGAATGACAGAGCACCAATGTGCATCATTATCTTGTTTAATTTGAAAAAAAAAGTCTCTTGCCTGATTTATCTTTAAGAATTATTGGCTTTGTTATAATTATACATGTATTCCAATATTAATACTAGTTTCCTGACATTTTCATAATACATCAGTAAAAACAAAGATGACATTATATTGATTTTTTAATTTCACAATGTAGTCCAACTCTAAATGATTACAACTTTGCATTTTCCATGCAACATGTAGGAAAACTGTCATTTTTATCCATTTCCCAGTACGTAAAAGTTTTTACAGATTGTATTGTTGACAATTTCTCAGCCTCATTAATTGATCGCATATTTCTCTCTTCATCACGTCCAGCCTCTACAAAAGAAAAATTCATTCTTTTCTTGTCTGATATTATATGATCAATCTTAGATTATGATTATAACAAATTCTAATAACCATTACTAAAATGAAAGTTAATAAAGGATTCGCAGTGACTTGAAATTATATCTGAATGATATCTCTATAATTCTCATTGCGATGTATTATAGCATTTTTCAGGAGATTTCAACAATTATTAACTAATGGGATTGTGATCAAACAGAAAACAGTGGCAAACTTAAAGGAATTAATAATAATTATACTTGAATTTATTTACTGGTTAGAATCTCTACAGATTTTTTAACAGTAGGTTTGTAAGTAATTAGGTGGTTTAAAACATCTATAAATGTATTTCTAAATAGACAAATTTTAATATATATGACTCAACAGAGACACTTAAATATTTACCAATTTCAAAATACCAACTAATAAACTATTATTTACTTTAGTTAATCATTAAAATGTGATTTAATGCAAGAAATTGTCTACACTCAGGAGGTTACAAATTTATTGCAATACTTAATTATTTAAGAAGATTTTCATACTTGCAATAACTATTTATATGATACACTTATTCATGATGAATTACAGTCTTTTTAGTAATCTGTTTGTAAATCAATTTTGAAAATTCTTTTTAATAAATGTTATATCTTGTAAGTTTTCTTGAAGCTAAATATCCAACACATTTCTTCCATACCATCAATGGCTTCATTGCACATCTAATTTTCAACAATTATTGCATTCATCTACAATAACTTTGTGTAAATTTACTCACTATGCATATAGAATATGTCCAGATATTATTGAGAACCTTTATATTACTTTTTTTTACTAGACATATAATAAAATTACATCCTAATTTTTGGTCTCAACTTGAGACTTAATTTTGCTTTTCTGAGATTTATTTCAACCTTATAAAAATTTTCATAGATCTGATAGAAATGACATTTAGCTTAATTCCACATTATCAATCAGTATTAACAATAAAGTAACATTTACCTTTATAGTTCATTGAATCTAATGTATTTTGTATTTATCCAACTAAAAAATTCGATCATTTTTTTGTATATACACAGATTATTTACTTAAGGTCCTAAAAGTGCAGCATAATAATAATTCATTTGGTTTTGTTTTACTTTAATATACAAACCGTTTTTTACGCTTTAAAAAATTTACAATTTCGCCGCAATAGCGGAACTGCGACCGTCGTTTTCTTCTTTTCTCCCCTCTTCTTGTTTTGAAAGGATTTTTATTATAATTAAATTAAAAAAAAAAATGAAAAATAAAAAAATTTAATTAAATTTGTTTTACCATTATTAAATATAAATAAGTATTCATTAGTTTTTGCAGATAATGAACTTGTCTCATGATAAACCAATAACCTTCAAGTACTGAACAAGTAATTAATCATTTCTCAACTGTATGCATTATCAGATGACTCTCATTTTGATGGTTCTATCATAAAGTAAATAAAGTGACATATTGCAAAATTCTAATAAGATTTCAGCTTTCACTGATATATCCTGAGCTTGGTAAATATCTACTAAAAATTATTGCCTTTACTTTTCTCAAAATTCTTTAATAACGTTTAGACGTATATCTAGATATATCTTATATCAAAAATAACAACACTTTTAACAGCGTAATTATCGAACAAATTAATTCATTGTTGAACTCTTATAATAAAGTAACATTACTTTCACAAGCTGAGGTGATATTACTAATCTAATAATGAAAAAAATAAACAGTGCACTAGAAAACAATGTCCCATCAGGTTTCTGAATTTTAAGCTATTAAGATCATATATAATTTTCAATGATCATCCAATTTTGACAATTAATGTTTTCCAAATTATTTATGAGGACTAATAGTTTTAATTTTAACAGTATGCAAGCCTAACATAAGCGTCAAACATTCACATCTATTTCAACGGACTCTCATACGTTCAGTGTTTCTCTTAATAACTTAAATGCAGTAGACTGCAATGTTTTTTTTTCCTTAACTTTTTAAACAAAACAATCCAAACGTCAAAATTAGTTCCTCAATCTGTGTGTTTTATAGACCATGACATTTTATATTCTAACCGTCAATGAAGATATTAAATGTATATATTTTTTTAATTTGCATCTTATATCTGTGGATGACACTCTCTCACATCTCTTGGATTACTGCCACATCTTCATTCATTTACATCTTGTGTTGTTTCCTTCAAAACATAATTTTTTCCCTATATTGTCATTAGCTTTTACATTTTACTCTATTTTTTTTCCTGAGTCTATATATCTTACTTTTGCCACATTTATTAAACCTATTATTGCGAAATTTCATTGTGAGTGTACGACACTTTTAGTTATTAAAATGATCCTAAAGTTTTAAATACGTCTTCAATTAATATTTATGCCTTGAATATTTTTACTCGATATTTACACTGAAGAGAGATCATGGATAAATCATCACACACTACGGAAACTGCAATTCTCTGACATCTTATTCACGCTTGCAATCTGATATATATATATATATATATATATATATATATATATTATTTATAGCGCCATCTTTTGGACATATATATATATATATTGTAACCTTTTAATGAGATGAAGAGAGAGATGGCGTCGGTGATGATGATGAAATATCAAAAGATGAATGATGTATAAGATGAAAGATGGTGAAATGAGATAAAGAAGAGAGAGAGAGAAATGGATGAGGAGAAAGAATGATGGTGATGATGATGGAAATGAAATGAAAAGGGAAAAGAGATGACGATGATAAGCATGATGAACAAATAAGAGACAAAAATCATGGAATGGAAATAAACTAACTATCCTAAACTATTAGGGACTCCTAACAACTTGGCTCAGTGAGGTTACAATATAATCAAAGGTGAATGATGGTCCAGAGATATACAGTCGGACAGAGACGAAGTCCAATGCCAATGCATATAACTATGGCATGTTAATACTCTTAACATAAATAATATATAAAAAAAAAAAACAATTTAAAACATTATTTCACAGTTATTGGAGTCGGCCTACTATCAGATCATATACTCTGAATAAAACAAATGATACTTTGTTTGAGAACTATCTCACTAAATTATATAATCAAGGCAACAAGTGTAAACAATCTCAAGGTGTTTAAACTAAACTCTTGTGCAAGATAAAAGTTTAAGTTGCCTAATAAATGATTGTTTGGATTAATAAACAAGTGAGTGATATCTTGGCCGACCATAAGATAAATATCTTATGTTCAGTCATAGCATTATATATATATATATATATATCAATTTAAAGATTTGATTAGTTGATCTAAATTTAAACTAATTATGGCCTATTACCGGAGACATTACTCGAGCTAGGAAAAGGACAAGGGTACTTTTTATGCCTTTCCACATGCTCACAGACAACATAATAATGACATTAAATACAGTTGTATTTTAATTCTAAAATATACAATATGATGCAAGAAAGTGTGCAGTTTTAAAGCATATTAAATACTCTTCTGAATCACGAATATTCTTCATCTCACACTGCATAATCTTCAGTCTGAGAAGATATAATAATAATAATAATTTGAAAATCAATTTTAAAATGAACACTCTGTTAAGTATCTGTAATTATGCGATTATCTGTTATTGTGATTCAATCTTAGAATCACAATGATAAGCATGGCTTTATATAATTAAACCGGTAAAAAATATTTTGTATACATTATAAAATTTTGAGAACCTTTGGAACTCAAGATAATATCATATAAAAAAACAAACAGAAATTAAACTTTTAAATAATAATAAATTTGGTTTATTAATGACAACATAAAAATAAATATTTACAAAAAATTACTGGAACAAACATTGCCAAGAGAGCGCTGATATCATTTAAACATTTTGACTATCAATCTTTATTTTCGCTTACAGGGATTGTGAAATTTTATTTGACTAAAGTCACTGATTATTCATCTTTAACTCTTTTTTTACTATTGTTTATTTTAATAAACAAAAAAATTAGATATAAAAGTAAACAGAGGCTATTTGATATTTAATTCTATCAAAAGAAACTCCTTAAAATATTAAGGTTTCTAAAATCTTTTTACATTTATTATAATGGTATGAACTTAACAAACATAACATTAAGTTTAATTGACACATTTCATAATACTGTGGTGTCACTTAACAACCAGAATAATACACTAATAGGTTTGTATTGAATACCATAAGCTAAGCTAGTACTAGCATATACAGCATATATTTTAAAATATCATTAGTTAAACTTATGCTATTAAGATTATAACTAGTATGTATTTAAGTAAATCCAAACTAACTTGAAATTAAAGTAGATACATGGGCCACTCATCAGAAGTCATTTATACACATATCTCAATAAATTCTGTCCACATACAAACAATTAAACCAGATGTTGTAAAACTGTAATTTTAAAGACAATTCCAGTGGCAAAAACTCTGGATGAACATATTAAACTTAGTATGTGAGAATTGCCCCTTATAACCATATGCACAATCTACATACTTTAAAATAAATATAAATTATTGATGGTTGTATTGTGAATGATAAAACTATTATACAGCACAATTCAGACATTGATATACTTGTAAGTCTTTAAAAATAGTGTATTACATCCTGAAGAAATGAAGTTCCTCAAGCAAACATATCTTGTCATTACATATTTAAAACAAATGCAACATCACCTATTGTGGTGGAAATAGCATTAATATATCAAGAGTGATATGCCAAAATAAATACACATATTCTCTGCAGAGCTGAACAACTTCCTAAGAATGTGGTAGCTTCCTGTACCTTGTCTCAGCTCATCAAAAACATGAAAGATGCGCCAGAAAAATATGATTCTTTCCATGGGATCTAAACATTTCAAAACGTGATTACAATCAGTAAAATACAATATTTAATATATAATAATTCTTATTGGGGATGGACACCATCATCTCATGGAAAAACAATGCATTAAGGACAGGGGACCTTGTCTACACCATCAGGCACACTAATAATAATCACCAAAGCCTTGCTCTATGAGGCTAAAAAATATTTAACGAGTAACAAGAAATAAACATCACTTTAAATGATTAAGTCATCAACAAGAATTTTAAAATACCACGTGTATAAAAATGTCAGAACTAACAATGCAAACTAAGTCAACTGACTATATAAGCAATACTTAAAAATTAAATGCATATAAAATTCTAGGAAAAGGTACACTGCACACATAATAAAATATCAAATATTAAAATATAGTCGTTAGTGAACATTTAAAAGACCGCAATTTAAGTTCGAGAAAATTCATTCTCAATGCGTATATATATATATATATATATATATATAATATTTGTGGTTATTATTAAGGTAGCATTTAAAAAAAAAAAAAACAACAACAAATGAATAGAAAATCCCTCTGATAAACCTCCTTGGCTGATTTAGATAAAACTGAGTAAAATATTATACATTTAAATTAGCTAAGAGGAAGATATTAAAATCTCCAAAGATAAAAATTATTAAAATATACGTTAACTCGATAAACGCTTATCATATGTAATAATAACAATATTATCTGAGAATGCATGAATGTCTACTCATTCTAATAAACCCATTAAGACTAAATTATATAAATTAAATTACCTGGCATATTTATACCCAACCCTATTACACATATTTATCATAAATAAAAAAAAAAGCTTGTTTAGAGCTATTAGCACGCTCTTAATTTTACATATTTGTAAGTGCAAGCTATATATAAGTCATGTGACATCTGACTTGTTATTATTACTATTATTATTTTGCTGTTGTGGCTTTAGCTAAATTAAAGGGGTAGGCCTACTAATATATGGAGTATCTGAATTAAGTTCAGGCCCATATGATTTTTTCAGTTGGAGAGCTGACTTTAAAGACATGTAGATGTCTAAAAGTTTCAGATCTTCTAACAATTAACTTTTAGATAAATGCTTTGCTTGAGTTGTTTTTTTTTTAAATCTAATGTCCCAACTCCTCACTGAAAAGACCCATTGGTCGAAACCGGTCTGGGGATGGGGACAATCCAAGATAAAAATGATTTGAATGCCTTCTCTTGTAGTAGCATTTATCATAAATAAAAAAAAAAGCTTATTTAGAGCTATTAGCACGCTCTTAATTTTACATATTTGTAAGTGCAAGCTATATATAAGTCATGTGACATCTGACTTGTTATTATTACATATTTATAAAGTAAATATAGCATAAATATTTTTCCAGTTTCTTTTTTTCTTAAAACCAATAAAACAAACAAAATAAAAATGCAATAACTTTGGTTCATAATTTCTGCTTCCTCCATACTAGCTTTCCCTCAAATACAGGTATATTGTTTATTGAATATTGTTTATTTGATGGCTGAAGCTTCTGGTCAAATCATTTAATTTAAATATGGCAAAGATTTCCAAACGAACATATTCAATAGTTCTTTAAAGTTAATGCAATTCTTCCTTTAAAGATTATTTTTAGTTTAAATAAGCAATATAATAAACATAATAATAATATTACTAAAACAGTAAAAAGCTGGTGATAAATGGTAAGTAAAACAAATGATTCAGCTGACAATATCATTATGGGATCCCGAGTTTACTTAGACAATAATACAGTTTCATTTTCATCGCTTTTTTTAATGACATTTTTAATAATTTTTTTTTTTCTTAAAATTTACTCGCATATATTTTAGATACTTCTAAAGAATTTCTCTGTACTCTTCTTAACATAAGATTGGGAGCATTTTACAAGTAGAGAATTTAATCTGTCACAATTTTGAGCATAGTTATAAGCTTATATATTTCATAACAAGTTTCTTACACACAAACTATATATTATTCTATTTCGTTTTAAAAGAATTGCTTTAGCTGAGTAAGTATCTCAGTTTATTATAACTAATTTTAAACATTCAACATATAAATGTTCTTCCTTAAATAATTACAGTTCAAAACATTTTATAAAACTATTTTAGAAGCAGGTAAATAACATAGCGAAGAATGTCTTTTAGATCATATCGGACATAATTAATATAATGTTGGAACTTGGAATTAGTGAGAAATGAAATCAAAACAAGTATATTGAAGTATTTCAAATATATAATTAAGTCACTACATATGTTTTTTAAATTTTCCTCATTTAAATTTTACTTTATTTAATGAATACCTTAGTAAATTTAGACTATGTAGTTCAGTTCAATACCAATCATTTAGCCATAAATGTACTAGCTGTATATATTTTTTATTCATTTCATAGAAAATATAATTTATGTGGTTAGTGGAGAAGTTAGTGCAAATAAAATTTCCTTTTAACATTCTTACGATAGCTTTTAAGATTTAACGCTTACGATCCTAAGCAGATGTGCTATGTCCATACATTTGGCTTTACTTGAACTCTGGCTAAGTACTATTTACTAGACTTACCATTTCCCCAAATAAATTTCTTCAACTATCATAATTGAATTTAAGTAATATGGTTATTTAACTAGATCCATTTTAACATGATTAAACAGTTCTAAATAAGGTATAATTGATTATAACAAATGTGAGACTCGTCTTCCTATAAACAGATAACATCCCTTTAACATTAAACAAATACAAAAATATTTATTCAATAACATGGGAATACTCAGTTACTCCTCCTTATAAAGTATCTATATACCATCATGTCTAACAAAAATATCCAAATGAATATAATAACATATCTATAGCCATCAGATTTCAATTAGATTACTCAATAAATTAATCTATCATTTGATTGTATACAAAAATTTATTTATATTATTTCAGATAATTATGATTGACAATAATCACAAGAATAATTCTATAATAAAAAGATCGCAGGCTAATCATTGATTTGTATTTATTCTTCAAACTACCTATAGAATATCAAGATGGATTTTATTGATCTCCATGGGTAGTGCACTAAATAGTAAAAAAATTATAACCTAAATTTATAATCAAACTTATATTATTATCTAGATTTATACTTCTTAATCATTGCTATTAAAATAATATTGTTATCTAATCTGTTATTCGCATTAATTTTTCACTAAGTAATTCATCATTGAATACATTTTAAACAATCATACTTCAATAATTCACACTATTATCCATGACTTATGTAATCAAGGCAGCTTTCAGTAAGTAAAATCTCCTTTAATAAATGTGTGCTTAGTTACTGGCTTAATTTATTATTTCAATCTCATACTGTAATTTCCGACTTCACGTGAAGCAGTGAAGATAATCCCTACAAAAGAAGTGCAACACTCGATACTGAAATTAATTTTCAAAAAAAAAAACAAAACAACAACTTTAATCACATTTACAAAAATTTTACTAAACATTTTGATTAATAAGTAATTTAAAAAATACAAACGTAATATAATAACATTATAAACAATTAATCATAATTTATATTTCTGATATTTACAATAAACTAAATAAAATATATACTTTCAGATCATCCGGAGTTGTCTTGATATTTTCCATTTGAATACATATAAATTTTCAATATCACGGAGATCAAATATTTATATTAGATACAGATTTCTTATCCCTTCCGTTTTGTTTTTTAATCAATCCCTTATAATTTCGGTTTTCAATCATCAAGATAAAATAAAAAAAATCATTAACCTATATATTCTTGTTCTATACAAAGCTTTTATTACAACTTGGTGAGATTCACCATTGCTTATCCCCCAGGTCCCATGATATTTATCTCTTGATCTTGATTTATCTATTTTTCCTACAGTATTATTATTAATTACTATAATTATAGGTTTACATTTGATATTAACGAATTAAAAATATTAATGGAAGAAGAAATCATAAAAAAAAGGAGAATTAAAGAAGCAATTTTAATAGATAAATTTTAAGAAAATGTTATTAATAGGCAAGTTGCAAATACGGCTATAGATAGTTTATGGAAATTTGTAACGTTAAAATTTGAAGTTCATTTATGGCTGACAAGGATAGCTACGTAAATGAAAGCGCTACTAAGGAATTTAAAATTTAATATTTTTGTTTTACCGTTAAATTGTTTGTATATTGCATATAATATTTTTTCATAACAAGTATTATACTTTTGTATTTATTATACACACACACATTCAGCACATTCTTTTATATATAAATAAGAATGTGGTGAATATTTCATTTTTTTGTTACAAATAATATTAATAATCATACTTGTCAAGCAGAAAAGTAATATTCTGTATAAATTTGTTGTCCATGTATGTTATCATATATAGCTGATTCCAGTTGCAGTATTAAAAAAAAAAAGTACAAAGTAAAAACAATAGTGATTTAATGACTGTTTCAATTTACTTTGATCATGACAGGGCATGCAAATATAGATATATGTTTAATATTGAAAGTATTAAGATTCTTCATGATAGTGAAACCATAGTAATATAAAAATTATAGAGGCGATTTTAATAAATAGGAGTAAAATGCATTTAATTAATAGATAAGCTGCTAACACTAAAATTTGGATTTCGTGGGATGTGAGTTGATGACGATCCTTCAGTTTAATTTTTGAATGTAATGGTAATTGACACATGTTCAGGAATTAACCAAAAGTGCTTCTGCGATTGGAAGACTATATATAATAGTTAAGTTCCATTATAATTAATATTTTTCTTTTTATCACAAGAGTTTTTTTTTTTTTAATTAAAGGACATTATATATGTATAATACTAAAAATTGATGTCAATATTTCTTCAAAATAATATACATAAACTTACATATAAATATTAAAAATACGTTAATTAAAATTTGTTAAAAAGGACAAAAATATAAATGTCACTTAGGAGGCTTTCAAACTCTCCTTGTAGTCTTTGTCAACTAATATTTTGAAAGGTCAACTTTCCCAGAATTACATGACTTTAATCAATAGACAGGCATCAAACGTTAAGATCACAGAATTAGAGGAAAGTTGACCATTCAAAGTATTAGTTGACAAAGATCAAAATGTGTCTACACACATATTATAAATCATATTTTTGTCTGGTCATTTTGTTTTTAATGTGAAACAAAATTTTCTTTCAAAATTAGCTTTTTTTTGGAAAGATGTGTTTTATTTATTTTTTGTTATTATCTTTAGAAATGTCATTAGGTCACATACTTCAGGTAATTATCTCAACATTGCATTAATTAGTACCAAATAATTACATAAAAAAATTTAAGTCACATGTGCAAATTAATTTATGATAAAATGAATTTTCTGAGAGAAAGGAGAAAGGCATTAAGTTATCATATAATGTATTTATTAATATTTTTATTTAATAAATGTAAGTGAATATCATACTAATTTGGTGTACAATATAAATCAGATTATCAATTTATTCAATTAATATATATTTTTTAAATTACATGCTATTTATAGATAGTAGGATAAACAAAATGTAAGATATTTTTCTTTCTGTTATTTTTTGTACAATCTTATAACACTTTTTTCATATACACTTCAATGCAGAAAATTTTTCTTAAAAACTTCTTTATTTTCCTCACAGATACAAGATAGAAAATAAAAATAATATATGAATTCTAACCACCTGAGGGGTGATCCAGTGTTTACTTTTATGTAAAACAAAGATAGAGGCAAATTTCTTAATAAAGAATAGAAACTTACTCTTCAACTATCTTTTCATGATAGTTTTTTCTTTCATTTCCTGTTTTTTGTTGTATTTTTGGTTTCCCATAAGGAGAAAAAAAACATTGCTAATCGACTAACTTACAAACTGTTATTGTCAATAGAATTTGACTGTACAAATGTGACCTTATGGGGAAATGATGTTGGTCAAGATAAGTTAAATGAAAACTAAATTAAGATTTCAATTAAATGTAGAGATGAAATTTTATTTCAGAAAAGGTTAAACATAAATATATTATGAAAATACCATATGATACTTGTGAATTATAAATATATGAATTGTCTGTGACTAAAGTTTAGTAAAGAGCACACTAAAGGACAAGACTGACTTTAGTCCCAAAAGTTATGCAATTTTTTTAGTGAATCCAGAAAGTCAAATAACATTTTCATATATAAATTAGCTTAGATATAATTGTTGACATTTTCCTGGGAAATAATGAATTCCAAATTTAATTTATTTAATGCCAATTTATGTTGTTGCTATTTTTAGAGTATTACTTTTTTAAAAGATTGTGAAATTTTATTTGTTGCTTTTTTTTTACTTCTTTTTATTATTTAATGTAAAATTATGTGACACTAGTCTACCGATTCTCGTATATAGTTTATGAAAAGCAAATGACAAAAGGGAAGAAAGTTTATAATTATTTTCCTATATAAATTTTTATATTTTAACCCTTGGATTGATTGCTTCAAATAGATTTGTACACGGTTTTAACTTGCTGTAATTCCCAAGTTTTTATGTTACTGTAGCATATTTAGCCTTAATTTAAAGCTTAAAAAGTACCGTACAATGCTGCCCTCTCTAAAATCATTTTACAAGTAAAAAATCAATAATATAAGCATTCTATGTTTGAACAAAGAGAGAAGCCACACCTTTGTAAGTTCTGATTGGCTACTTCAATTTTTGCAAACGAAACTAACTTTTATCGCTCCAACTTCCGTTTTGATTTTGAAAATGAAAATTAATGTCTTCAAATGTTCTTTTTATTATTTTTCTTATGTATTATGAATTATTTTCATAAAATATAATGAAAATATAGTTATTTATAAAAAACAGTAACATTCTAGTAAAAAATTGTATACATTTACACAAACATAAGTTGAAAAAGAAACTATTGATAACAACAATTTTCACACATGTCAACAGTTTAAATTGCCCCAAGCTCCTTGATTGATTTTCAAACCAAAATTTATAATTTAGAGTATTTTTCTGGCATTTATTTACACATTGTAATGTATTTTGGTAAAATATGCTGAAAATATAGTTATTTTAAAAAATAGTGATTTTAACAAAAAAATATTTACTATTTCACAACATAAATTGAGAAAGTCGATGACATATGCAACATTTTTTAATTAGTTATGAAGATTGCTTTTAAATTTTCTACTATAAAATATTTTTTATAAGAATAAATATAAAATTATTAATATACTTTTTTACAAATGAAACTAAAATGAATATAATATTAAAAGATATATATATATTTATTGGCGATTTTGTAATTGACCAATCAAAAGTTTAGAATTTTAAATCACTCAGCCAACTAGATTTGTGGTAATGGTAAAAGGAAAATTTATTATGTTGATTTTATGTTTTTATTATTATTCATGTTTGGTGGAGGGGCAATTACAATCTATATTTGGGGTAAATGATAATTTTGTCAGTTTATATTATTAGTTGTTTTGTTTACAATAAATTGATATTTTTTTTTATAAAAAAATTCATATTTGAATGTAAAAATTTCCCATAATTTCTTATTACATATAAAAAGTAAATATAATCGAAATAGATATCATTACCTGCCTATTTACAATTGTTTATCAATACCACCTTTTCTGAGTTAAAATTAATGCTAATCTATTATTGGAGAGTGTCATACAAAGAAGTACTGGCCATTTTATTTACATGTTATCTCTTATTCATTTTTTATTATTTTATGTATGAGGTATAGCTTATGGTTGATTGGAAAATCAGTGCTTATAAATATGTCTGAAGGAACTTAAAACAAAAGAGGAATTCCATTCCATATAAATATGTGTACATATGAGATAGCTGGTAATTAATCCATATTAGTTCAGTTACCTTCAGGATATAAAAATGGGTAGTATTATTTTAATACTGAACTTTGAAATAAACCATGTGTGTAAATAACAGATTAGATTTATATATATATTATCCTGAACTGAATATGAATTATAATCAATTTAATAGACAACTGTATATTTAAATCAAAAATATATTTATTATTTTTTGAAATATGAAGAAAGTATTGAGGTGATTAAATATTGTATAAATTAAAGAGAAAGGAAAGTATATGAGACAATGTATATACTAGTAAATAAAGAAAAAAATACTAATTTTGCACAAGGTTCAATAAAGTTGAAAGGAAAATGGGTGTTAAATAAAAATTGAAAAGTATGAATACAATATTTAGACTTGGGATTGGCCAATAGAGGGTGTGCTGGTGATATGTAAATCATGTGACATTTTTGAATTATTGTAACATCTTGACAAGGCTCAATTTTGAACAAAAGATGATTTGATGGAAATAAATTATATATATATATACTCTAAACAACTTTTATTAATTTTTTAATTTTTTATGATAAATGCTACTACAAGAGAAGGCATTCAAATAATCTTATCAATAATTATCTAAAATATGGGTACTGGTTTCTACTAATAATTTACAGTTAAATAAACCGACATTTATTCTCAGTGCCAAGTGAGAGAAAGTATCTTTTTCTAAATCACCTGCAATTATGACCTACATTAGCTTAAATGGATACAACTATTTACATACACACATTAGATTTATGAACAAATAAATATATTAACTTTGGAGTTATGATCTACTCATTCGAATGTTATGTTAAACTTTATGCCTCCTAATTTATTCACTACATGATATTTATTTATGCATTTTGTTTCTATTTAAACTGTTAAGTTTAAAATTATAATTAATAATTTCATTTATATATGTTTCAGGTAATCGGTTAACATGTGACTTAAATTTGGATATATTGATGAACTACTTATTCAAGAAAGATCCACCCGTTTTTATCCAGAGTTTACAGGACATTCAATGTAGTACTCCTCTGTTATCCCATAAAATACCTGGAAAATATTTTAAGCATACTGAATAGACCTACATATACAATTGGCAATAAAGAATCTCGATAGATATTAACTTTAATATTAGCGTATTTTATACATTCAGTAATGTACTTGTATTTTTAACGTAAATACATTTTATAATTTGATACGATGTTGTTTAGAAAGGGAAATAAAAATTTTTTCACATAGAATATTTTGATATTTTGACCAAATGCATTTATGAATCTATTGATACATTAACATGGTTTGCAACCAATATAATTATAATTGACATTATATATGAATAAAAAAAATGTGTTCATATTGAAACATCTACTTATCATAATATTTGTTACAATTGATAATGTGGTAAATAAACTCTAATTTCTAATAAGATAAATAGAATGAATATTTATTTATTCTAAGGTTCTTGAAAATTTTTACAAAATTTCCCATTTCACAGGGATGAATTTGTTGGGAAAATCAAATATATTGAGGAAGTTAGTAGATATTTTTCCAATTGGGACTGTAATCAATGTATCAAAAGTTCTTTAGCATGACATAATAACAATACAAAGTAAGTTATCCATGGGGTAAGATATTATACATTCGTGATGAAGCTCTTTATATGAATTTGCCATTCAATAAACTGTTTTTATTTAATTTTACTTTATAGTAACTTCAACCTATATTTTTATATTTATATTATTGGGTTAATATAACCAGTGATATTAATTGATTGGGTTGGTTGATTGAAAGTTCATAAGCATTATGGCAACAAAAATAATAGAGCTAAATATAATTCACAGGAGTGTATTATATTCAGTTGTTAAGCTTCTTATGATTTACTTATAAACTTATAAATTTATTTAAATGCACATTTATTATGTAAGTAATACATGAACTTAATCAATCAAGTATTGAATAGTGTATTGAATAGCTTCACGCTTTTAGATCTAACCGCTTCAGCTTCACCTATTTAAATACAAAGTAGGTTGAAGTAAAGAAGGGTTCACCTCTTTTCTTCCAAAGCATAAGCTTGTGGTTAAGACCTGTAGAGGTCCCTAATATCGCATTTTTATACGCACATTCTTGAGGTTAAAGCCTTAATAAATATGATTTACTATTCAAAAAATCCATACAATTATTATTACTGGTTACATTAACCAATTAAATAAAAAAAAATATCGTTTCAATAAAATAGCATCCACCATTGTCAATGTTAATATTAAAAAAAACATTAGATCACAAATATTAATGAGATTTCAGTACGAAGTAAAGACTGAAATAGAGTGGGAATTAGTTGAGCATTCAGTACATGTGAATTAACTAAATGTTTCTTTTTTTTTTTTTTTTTTCAGTTTTACCATTAATTGATTTCAAAATTATATACGAAAAAAACATATAAAATAGGTTGTCTCCATAAGAATGAAATATTTTGTTCTTTATTAGCTCTATTTAAACCAGTTGGTCTTTTTTTTTTTTACATTTCAACTGGTTTAAACAAAGTTGGTGAATCATACCTTTTTTCATCTGTTAGAGAACATATTTTATCTCCATTTCATCTAATATATTCTTGGAATCACTTAATGGTGAAACTGAAGAAAAAAATAAACATTTAGTTAATTCACATGTACTGAAAGCTCAACTACAATACACTCTTTTTCAATCTTTACTTCACACTCAACGTTTTTACCAAATGAGATCTAACGTTTATCTTTGAAAAATTAATAATGGCAATGGCGGTTGGTATTTCATCAGAATATAGGACATAATCAAAAACTATATATATATAAAATTAAGAGCGTGCTAATAGCTCTAAACAAGCTTTTTTTTTTTTATTCATGATAAATGCTACTACAAAAGAAGGCATTCAAATCATTTTTATTTTAAATGGTCCCCATCCCCAGACCGGTTTCGACCTATGGGTCTCTTCAGTATTCACTTCATGAATATATAAAGCTGAGTTAAGATACCTATGTTTAACTCTACTTATATGAATCTTAATGCCTTAATTAAGCTAATCTTACTCTTACTTATATAAAATTGAACACAATTACACAGAATCTTATAAACAATACTATGAATAGACATGCTATCAATAGACTGCTTTGAACAATTAAGTAATGAATTCAAATCAGAATATTTCTTCTATTCAACCTTCATTCTTATAAACCATTCTTATAAAACAAATTATATATTGAAGACTTAAATGGTAAAGACATATTCTCATTACCAATACCAACAAAATTTTTATCATTAAAATCATAACTATAAACATTATTATTAAATACAATGTTTCTAATAAAATCACGATTATAATCCAAATCTGCATATTCAGAAATCAAAGTGACTTTGTTCAATATTAACATTATCATTAGAATTATTAAGCCTTCTATTCCTACACCAAAAATTTAACAAATACATTTTTATACATAAAAGGCTGATAACTATTAGGCAGAATCATATTTTTTTAAATTCTTATGTTTTATAAAACAACTACAAAACAAAACATTATGAACCTTCTCAACACTTAAATCCAAAACCTTTAATTTTTACAAAGTCCAAACTACCATTTTTTATATATTGGCATATAAAGAAATTTATTTTGACTATTGATTAATAAGACGATGATAATAATAATGATTCAGTCACAGATTTAGAATTAACTCACAACACATTTTATCTTCAACCAATCTATAATAACTAACCAACATATTGATAGATTTAAACTATGAGTTAAAGATTGACATTCATCAGTGATGATGATGATGACTGAACTAACTTCACAAAACAATGATTGACTCTTAAGAAATATATATACATATTTTAATAAAAACAAATTAATGTTTATTATTGGTCAATCATTGATTAGATGAGTAGAAAATTTACATAATTAATAATAAAATTAACTACACTCAAATAATAATGATAATAACCAAAAATACCCCTCTGCCTGTAATGAAACTTAAATTCAATCCTTAATATTATAGAACATGATGTGTATATATTTATATCTCTAATGGGTGTATAGAAAATCTCATGTCATAGAAACGTTTTAATTTTAAAATAAACATCCGACACGCGCATCTACTCGCATATTGCATATA
Source organism: Epiperipatus broadwayi (assembly GCA_028023455.1). Taxonomy (NCBI): domain Eukaryota; kingdom Metazoa; phylum Onychophora; class Udeonychophora; order Euonychophora; family Peripatidae; genus Epiperipatus; species Epiperipatus broadwayi. Next base: position 2,300,046 of record JAQFVV010000171.1, read on the forward strand.
ACACACACACACACACACACATATATATATATATATATAAAATCTTAGAAATAATAATCATAATAAAAATAAGCAGAGAAAAGTTAGCTAAGTTTTAAAAATACGAATATTTTAAATGGTTTCAGGTTACTTAACTACCTAAAAAAAATCTATCATTCAAGGTGACAAAATTTCTATCTTTATCAGTTGGTAGATTTATACTCTATAAATACTTGTGTAAACATATATATGTTCCTAGATATGTGTATTGATCACCATGATAAACAAAATATGTATTCAACTCATATATAGCATGAGTAACATATTTTCATGATACCTGAATTAATACATAATAAAAAACAAACAAACATTTTATAATAAAAAAATATACATATGTAAATGCTTACACGTAATGGTAATCAAACAACATATTCTATATCGACAAACTAATTATTCATAAGTTTTAAAAAAACGTTTTTAATAATTGATTTGTATTTTTAATACTTAGAGAGAGAGAGAGAGAGAGAGAGAGAGAGAGAGAGAGAGAGAGAGAGAGAGAGAGAGAGAGAGAGAGAGAGAGAGAGAGAGAGAGAGAGAGAGAGAGAGAGAGAGAGAGAGGAAAATGAATTTAAAAGAAAAGCGTTAATAGTTATTGAGACAACAACATTAAAATTAATACGACTGAGTTCTTCTTTTATTGTTGAAGTTGAGACAGATTCAATAATTCTGAATAATTTCACATTGCGTCAGCTTGTTTAAGGTGGAGAATTTGAATTCAGCCACATACTAAGGTTTAACATGTGCAGATTTATCAATTACTGCGGTTTACTACAAAAGTTTTATTTTGGCTTAGGATTGTAATTATGTTTTACTGCAATGGTAATGATGATGATGCTGTGAAATAAATGTCTTCTCTAAAGATCATTTTATCACCAAATGGTTTATTCACTTCTTCTACTCTGGCTGTGACTGGTTTAATATAAATTTCAGCATTTTCTTGGTTCTTTTATTTGAACTTAGCAACAGCATAGGTCTTTGGTGATCAACCATAGAATGCCATTTGTTATTACCATTTCAGATTTTAATTATTCTGATGTGCTTAAGAATTCGTTGGGACTGAGTCATTGGGACCCATCAACAAAATAGCTTTCTTACCCCACCATGGCTTTGAGGACCTTTAAATAAAAATGATGCATGATTTCCATGAGGTAATAATATTTATTCTGTTATAGTGTCTTATTTTTCATACATTCTTGTTGGGCTGTTCATCAACACGCATTAGCCAGCATGGTGAGTTTATTGGCTTTTTACCTCTGAGTTTAAGAATATTTTTTCCAATATATACAATAATGACAGACAAGAATTAGTTATGGTCCTTATTCCCATGGGGCTCTAAATTCACCAAACAAGGCAGCGATTGGTGGCCAAAGGTGGAGGGTGTTAAGATTCCCCTGACTGCGGATTCAGGCTGCCATTTGATGATGGCTTTTTATTTAGGTACTTCAACTGCAGATCACATTCAAGTGAAGGAAGATTGCAAGAGTTAGAAGAACTGTCTTATATTAAATGGGACACTATTGGACTTTGTGAAGCTAGAAGAAAAGGTGAAAAAATATTTGATTTAAAAAGTGGACATATACGCTACCATAAAGACTCAAATATTGGAAATACAAGAGGAGTAGGATTTATTATAAATAAAAAAATGAAAGAATAATATTTTGGAGATTGATGGTGTATCAGACAGAGTAGCAACATTAGTTTTACAACTTAATAGCATATATCAAATGCAGATAATTCAGGTTTATGCCCCAACAAGTTCCCATAGTGATGAAGTTATAGAAGATTTTTATATGGATGTACAAAAGGCTTTTGATCAGAGTAAACAACATTTTAAAATTTTTATGGGAGACTTTAATGCAAGAATTGGTAAACAAATGAAAGATGAAAATGCTGTAGGTAATTTTGGTTATGGTAATAGGAATGAGAGACGACATAGACTTGTGGAGTTTGCAGAAAAAGAAAAACTGTATATTATTGATTCTTTTTTTGAGAAAAATGTTAAAAGGAAATAGACATGGATACATCCAAATGAAGGTACAACAGAATTGGATTATATTTTGACTAACAGAAAATACATGTTTAAATTTTGTAATGTTCTTAATAAATTTAACACAGGAAGTGATCATCGATTAATAAGATGTTAGATACATGTTAATGCAAAACTAGAGATACAAAAATTATTAAGAAAAACAATATTTCCAGTTGATATTCCTAATTCTTAGAAACATTCTAACGAATTTAAATTAGAACTTACAAATAGGTTTCAAGTATTAGTAGATTTTGAACATGATTCAGATTTGAATGACATTAATAGGAAAATAAGCAATATACTTTTAAAAACTGCAAGTAAGATAACTGGTAGAAAAAAACAGCAATTGACTAATAAAATTTCTACTGAGACTAAAGAATTTATGAAGAAAAAAATGAATATGAGGATATACAACAATGATGCATTAAAAAGATTGAACATCTCGAATTTTGTAAAATGGTGCGGAAAAGAGTTGAAAATGATATAAAAAAGTATAATTGCGAACTAGCAAAGAAAGCTGTAGAAGAGAATAAAAGTGTAAAGAGTGTAAAACAACATTTTGGTATTAGTATGAAATTTATATCTGCAATATGAAGAAAAGATGGCATTATTACTAAAAAGAGAGATGACATCGTGGAATGTGTAGAAGATTTTTATCAAGAATTATATAGAAATAAAGAACCGTGCCTCCTATACCTATTATATCTTCCGAATTGCCCAGAATTTTGAATGAGGAAATGAGACATGCAATTAAATTTATGAAGAAAGGGAAGGCTCCAGGTAATAATGGAATTATAATTGATACATTAAAAGAAGCAGGTGAAGAAATATAATTTTTTTAGCAAAGTTATATACCAAATGTCTAAATGATAATGATGTACCAGATGATTGTAAGAATGCAGTATTAATATTAATATTTTAAAAAAATATGATAAAGAATATATTAGAAATTACAGACCTATCAGTCTTTTCTCAGTTTTATACATTTTTTTTACTCAGATAATTACAACTCGTCTACAGAAAACATTGTATTTTCATCAACCAAAAGAACAAGCTGAATTTAAAAGTGGTATAGTATAGTAGATCATATCCAGGTATTGAGAAAAATTATAGAAGGACGAATGAATATGTGTTGTCATTATGCTTAGGATTTGTAGACTATGATAAGGCATTTGATTCTATAAACATTTCTTCAGTGATTAAAGCATTGGATCATCAAGGTATAGATCCAGGATATTGTCATATTTTAAAGAATATTTATAAAAATGCATCAGCAACTATTAGATCACATAATGATAGTAGGAAAATCAACATTGAAAAAAGTGTAAGACAGGGTGATTCCATATCTCCAAAACTTTTTTAAAGCAGTGCTGCAATAAGTATTTTGTGGATTAAAATGGGAACCAGAGGAGGGAAAGTGAATGGAGATTATTTAAGTTATTTAGATTTTGCAGATGATGTAGTTGTTTTTTTTTTCAAATAATGCTTTAGAGCTACAGAAAATGTTACAGGCGTTATCAGATGAAAGTAGAAAAGTAGGACTAAAGATAAATGTTAAAAAGACTAAAGTAATGTTTAATAGATAATCTCAAGATATGAAAATAAAGATTGATTATTATGAGTTAGAAGAAGTTAACAGTTACAAATACCTTGTTCAGATTACTAATACAGATAGAAATAAAATGGATGAAATTAATCATAGAATTAACCTTGGTTGGAGTACTTTTGGTAGAAATAACTTGATACTAAAATGAAATATCCTTATGTGTTTGAAAAGAAAGGTTTTTAATAAATGTGCTTTGCCAGTTCTTACTTATGGATCTCAGACTTGGGCACTTAATATAAGAGCAATACAGTGGCTTCAGACCTCTCAAAGAAGTATGGAGATATGCATGTTGGGAGTAACAAGAAGGGATCGAAAATGCAATGTATGGGTAAAAGAAAAAACAGGTGTTTCTGACCTCATTGAAAAAGTTAATAGACTGAAGTGGAGTTGGGATGGACATATTGTTAGAAGACTTGATAATAAATGGACAATTCAAATTTTAAACTGCATTCCAAGAGATTGTAAAAGACCCAGAAAAGATTACATGTGAAATGGATGAATGAAATAAGAAAGTGTGCAGGGGTGAATTGGAGAATTGAAGCTAAAGATAGGAAAAGATGGATTGAACTTGGAGAGACCTTCATTCAGCAGTGGATTGATAATGTTTGTTGTTGATGATGATGATAAATGCTAACCTGTCTGATAACATTACACTTATTTCGGTTACTGCAAGACGTAGTCATTTATAAATTATATTACATCAATGCATCTGTGTACATTCTTTTTTTTTATCTTTATAACTTTTCAAAATTTATTATTTGGCATAATCCAAAACAATCTGGATTACTTGGTAATTATAATAACTTATTAATGAGTCTTTATTCTTACCCCCCCCCTTATTTTTCACATTGATGTTATGCTGGAAATCATCTGGACATTAACATGAAACCTTTTCTGATCCTTCCACATAAAACAAGAATGATTGGATTTAAATAATATACAGGAAGAAAAACAAATTTTCACCCAGAAAATAAAAATTATTTAAAAACTCTTTAATATATCTGTAAATGTTTAAAACCAAAATGTTTGTACATATACACACATATATACAACTCTCCTCCTATCTGAGAAACTTGTGTATCAAAACAATCTAAATGATGTGAATGCTACATATTAATAATATAATTAGTATTAAAGTTATAAAATAAATTAGTAATGGCATTGTATTAAAATCAAATCATTATTAAGAAAGATTATTATAATTTTATAGATATACATTAAACAAAGAAAGTTAATAATTAGACTTAGAAAAATAATACTTCATAAAGTTTATGTCTACAGAAAACTATTTATATATGCTTAATGTTTTTAATTCTTAAATATAACTATTAATCTATTCAATGATATAAATATTGTCCTCTTTCACTACCAAAAGTAGTTGAATAGAAGAAAAATATTTTTATTGCCCTTTTTGCAAAAAAGTGAAGCTTGTCTCAATCTTATTACAAGTTATATGGCTTAGCGCTTTGAGATACCTTGTGTCTTCATAATCATAGCCTACTTTTAACTGAAGTTTAATTTGGTTTATGTAAAATTTTATGCAAATTTTATAACGACCATTTTCTGGAGATTGCAAAGCATGATTCTTTCCGGTTTATTGCACAGATGGTCGTTATAAAATTTGCAAAAAAAATTACATAAACCAAAACTAAACTTCAGTTAAAAGTAGGCTATGATTATGGAGACGCAAGGTCTCTCAAAGCGCTAAGCCATATAACTTGTAATAAGATTGAGACAAGCTTCACTTTTTTTGCGTAAAGCGCAATCTAAACTATTTACTAATCAAAGGCGAAGTAAAAAAAAAACTAGTATTTTATTTCAATAATAATAATAATTGATTTCTTTGATAGTTAATAAACAAACGAAAAAAATAGTTATTTTATTTGTTCTTTATAAAGACGATTACCATTTTGAAAAAGATAATTTACTTTAAAGATTATGCCATTTCAAATTGTGTATTCCACCAACCATAATAATGACAGAGATTCTGAATTTCACTATGATCTTTTATAACGAAATAAATTGGCTATATATTTTATAATAGATTTAAATGGCATATTATAATATTTATATATGGTTAGTAAATAAAACAACATATGTATAATAATAAGTATATAACTGTATGAAACAAAGAAGAATGATAAATTCGTAAATATACACTATCATATGTTTCCTATTTAAAAATAAAAATGTACTTATTATAAAGAACGCCACGGTATGTATGAATAAAATAATAAAATGTCTCTCCTTACAAGGGTCTTTGCAGATCTGAATTATTAATGGATATTTTTGTTTATTTATAAAAAAGTGAAATTAAAATGTTTTATTTATTGTTTACATTAAAAGACGTATTTTAAATATATTATTATTGCCAATTTGAAATAAAAGAATATTTAGAAGATAAACTTGCAATAACATAAGTTATTAAAATAAGTCAATTATTTTATATAGTGCAATGTTTTTTTTTTATAAATAATAATATTTAAACAGCATTAAACTGTTGCACATGCGCTTTGGATTTTAAATATAAAATGAACGAATACTATGTTGAAGTGTTAGTATTCGTTCATTTTATATTTAAAATCCAAAGCGCATGTGCAACAGTTTAATGCTGTTTAAACATTATAAGTTATTAAAATTAACTTTTTTAATAAAAAATATTTTGAATAAATTAATGTATATATATATATGCTAATATATTATTGTTTAATATGTCTTTTTTGTTTTAATCATGATTTCGTCAAAGTGACTGTTTTTATTTTTTATTATTTGAAATACAGTGACATTTTAAAATAAAATTTATTATTTTAAGATATATAATAAATTATAATGTCTAAAATATATTATTTTTGCATCAAGTTGAATAATTAATAATTTCTGAAAGGTAAAGTAAACTCATAAGAGTAATTGAAAAAGTATCATACACAGAAACTCAATTTACATTTAAAGAAGTAACTGAATTATGTTTAATGTGATTTCAACTTCTCTAATAATAAGCTGACATATAAAGTTGACTAATACAAATAAATTAGTTGATATTTCATCAATCATTGTCATATAAAATACTGTAAGGTTGAATAATTATTAGAAATGATATAAATAATAGTCATTAATAAATTTGAAAAACAAAACAAGTTTAATTTATTTTATAATTAATTATTTATCAAATAACTTTATTTATTTAGTCACTATACTGTAAAAACATGCAATCACTCTACAGTTGAAAAAAAATTTATTAAGCGTTTTTTTCTTCATTTTAAATACATATACTTCTATTGGCAGTATTCGTTAATATAAATGTTATATATAAATAAATGAGTCGAATCTTTTAGATGATGTTTTGAGAATTCAGATAAAATGAAGTTATATTTTGTTTGACAGACAGACAAATGACTTTATGAAAGTTAATTCATTTTCTTTATTCAGAAATTAGAAAGCTCTTCGCTCTGGCTACATTTATATAAAACTTATTTGCATAAAATATATTGAATATTTCCCAAATTATGAAAATTAGTGCTTAATTATTCTCTTTTGAGAATATTAATTTGTTCCATTATAATTGTAAAGTATATTTGTTTATATAAATGTTTTGCCTAGATGATTCAATGACAATGTTATACACATGCCAAATCAAATTTGGTACAAATTTTTGCATTGAGATTTAGTATATTTTATAATCCAATTAAAATTGTTAATGTCTAACTTAAGAATGTTTGTAATTACTGAATTTTTGGAGATTTCTATAGTACACTTCTTATTCTTCACTATAAATCTCATATTTGTTTAAATCTTGGGTCACTATCACCAATTTTTATATGTACAATGCTATTTATATTGTATAAAGCGATTTTATTTACAACAATATAAAATACTGAGTTTTATTTAATAATATAACTGTAATTTATTACTTCCTGGTTTAAAATGTGATCACCATTTTTAGAGATCTTTTAAAATAGATTACATGTTTTTTTTTATTTATTTATTTTTAAAAAAGTTGTCTCTGAAATATTTATAATTTCTTTTCATTGATGTCCACCAATTCTCTCCAATTAGAAATTAAGTTGTACTTATAAATTACTTAATGACTACTTATTTTCAAATACTTTATTTTGGCACTTTTCCCCTCTTTCAGCTTACGTGTTTGATGTAAACTTTTTGAATTAAATAAAACTGCATTATGGATTATATAACGTTTAAATAAAGTTAATAGGTTAGGGGAAAAATGAACCTTTTCGTGAATTAATAATTTTCATTTCTAGATCTTTTCACGACAATATTTCTTTTATTAATTGTATTTAAGGAAAATAAACATCCATCCCAAAAAAACGTATGGGCAATCCAACTCAAAAAAACAAGATAGAAATAAAGGAGAGTGAGAATGAAATAAAACTATTATAAAAATAAGTTTTGTGGTAAATATGCAAACCAATGTGTGAAACACAAATTCGTGGACATATAGAACATACTGGTCCGATTTTATATGCACTCCTTATTTATGATATTGTTTGTTAAATTTCTCAGCAGAACAATTTATTTCTCAAATACTTCAAAAATTATGTCTAATTTTAGCTCTGAAAGATACTCTATTATCTGCCATATCTTCCCACTAAAACAATTGTCATTCCAATTCCTTACAATATATCTTTTAGATAATATTTATAACATAAATGAAGGTTTACCTTTTCAACAAAGTCTATGTTTATGATTACCATAAAAGTAGCTTTGAGGAAATATTTAGCATAATTCATTTTTTTTACAACCAATCCAACGGAAGATCGATTTTAAAGTAGTAGAGTCAATAGCATCACTTTCTGAATGCTGAAGAGCATATTAATTGGTTTTACGATCTTGCCACTGTAATTACAAATTTTTATGGAGCGTTTTTAAATTAAACCGTTTCTATTGTTGCACTGATAAGACATCCAATTTTTACATGTATGCAAATATAGATGAAGTAATATTTTATATAGATAACTTAGTTGCAGTAGCTATTTTCCTAAGATGATATGATCTGTCTTTTAACTTGTTAAAAGCTGCAGCAGCATATTACAACATGTCATGAATTTCAACATCTAAATTCATTGTTCTTCATACAAAACTATCGATTTTTAAAACTGATTTACATTCTCAAATTGATAACTATCCAAGATCATTGACACAATGTCTAAGTTTTTTGAACATTAATTAATAAAACACATCTTTAGAGGTTGCATTTAAAACATTAAGAACATTATATTTGAATACAAGTATTACGAATATACGAGAGGGGTTTTGAACACAGACCCTCAAGCTTTTTTTCAGTCATCCACTCCATGTTCATTCAATGGATCACATTATGAAAATCTTCTTTGAACAAATAGATAGCATAATAATCAGCACACTGTAAATCCAGATTCTAAAATATAATGGTCTTGTCTTTGCTTTTAACTGATTCAAATTAAAATGTCACCATAAAACCAGTATTTTGATCCATATCTCATTAATTCAAACATAAAAAAAATTACTAATATTGCTGCCATAAAAATTGAAAATAAAGTTAAAGAAAGATACATCACATTTCTTACATGGATGACCTATGGTGTATTTACCATCCCATAAGTATGTCCTTGGACTCATGAAATTAATGTAATATTTTTTAGTGTATTGGGATTATGCTTCAATGTAGAAAAGTCAGTGGCATGGACATTGTCATTGGGTAACAACATTCTTTCAACCTTCACAGCGAAACCTCCCAAATTTCTTGGCCTGGCTTTTAACAGCTCACTATTACCAATGAGGTGGTAGATTAAAAACTCAATAATGATAGCCACTAATAAAATCATTGGTTTTTTGATCAAAGTATATCCATTTTATATACCAAGATGGCTCTCCTTAACATGTTGTTATTCCAAAAGATCACTTTCTTCATATCATTTGTAAAATTCACTGAGAAATTCATTCACAGGAACAACTCGATTTGTTATCACCTCCTGAAGTGAGGCAGAATGATAGTGATTAGCATCCAAAAGATGCAAATGCCTACTAAATTGAATGTCCTGGAGCTACCTTCACTACAGGTGTTTTGGATTCAGTGCACCTTTAATCTGTTTTATAAACTTAACAATATAATTCCAAAATGCTCCTTCTTAATTGATGTGTTTCCCACAGATACTCCTCCTCCTACAATAAATTGTTGGCTCTGTATTTATTAACTGAAATTTAGATACTCGGAGGTTTATAATCTCATTTATGATTCAATTGTGCCAATAAGTTCAACTCTTAATATAACCATATTTGGCCTCTAAAAAAATTAAATAGGTTTGCCAGGAGACAGAATGCTTTGATTTTTTGGTTAAGATCAATGTTGATGTGCTTTCCATAGGTAGCTTTTGGGAAAAAACAAAGGTTACAAGTCAATTGATGAGTGTTCTTTATGCGCTATTAAAGAAAAGACTAGTGGACACATCTTTAACAGATGTATTAAAATGAATGACTGCATAACTATAATTAATTCAATTTTTAAAAGTAAAGACCCATTTATGATGATATTAATTCAGAGTGTTGGTTCAGGCAATTTTGTGAAAACAAAAAGGGCCACCTTCATATTATATAGTATATGGCTAACTCAGGGTTAACTCTTATTTGACACAAGTTGCAAGGACTGTCTAATAGTTTTTATCAGGAAAATGAAAGCAATAAAAGAAAGAAAATATCAGATTGTCTTGCAAAAAAAGATAAAGTGTACACGGGAGCTAATAGATATTAATAAATTTGCAAGAACATAATTTGGAACAATTTCTAGAAAACATAGTTGTAAAAATTATTTTGTAGAAGGATCTTAGGCATGTTAACATACTTATATTTGCATAGTTGTATGTTTATTCTAGGAGATTTAACTTGTGAGTAATTGTAGTAATAGTTCATTACTGAATACAATAATACAGTGTTTTCTGTAGACGAGTTGTAATTATCTTAGTAAATATTTTGTATAAATCTGATAAAAGACTGATAGGTATGTAATTTCTAATATATTCTTTATCACCTTTTTTTAAATATTAATAAAAATACTGCATTCTTTTAATCATCTGGTACCTCTTTATCATTTAGATATTTGGTATATAGCGTTGCTAAATATATATATATATATATATATATATATATATATATATATATTGTAACGAGCATAGACGTTCGTTACATTGTTGTTTTTTTTTTAAAATTATTAAACATGAAAGTAAATTAAAAAGTTCGCATTTAAAAATTTTCTTTAAGAATTAAAAATTGAAATTAAATATCATCTTAAACTCTTATATATTAATTAAATCGCACAGATAATGAAAAATTATTAAAATAAAAGTTTATGATGGTAAATGTGGTACCGTACGGCGAGTACCGTTGGGAATTTACTTCAGTGTAATCCTATTTAAGCATTTTAATCAGTCATAAATAAGTTGGTGGTATTTATAATTGTGCTGCAAATACATACGTATAAACCCATTCATTCTTAAAACATATTTATCTCAATGCAACCTTATTTAAATAAATAATTTAAAAATTTGCTTGTCATGCCGTGTGTAAAAATAAAATGTATATAAAAAAATAATAATAGAACTCTTGTGGGGAGGAGGCGTAGACATAAATGGTCCTTAGGAAAGTGATAGTAAACCTGTTTTTTTATATATAGTCTTTATACTAACTGAATGTTTGTAAATTTTGTTAGTCGTGTACCGTAATTACTAACCCTAAGTAAATTTTTTTTTTGATCATTTTTTTAAGCAACTTTACTGATATGTAACGAGCACAGACGTTCGTTACATTGTTTTTATTTATTTATTAAACATGAAAGTAAATTAAAAAGTTCGCATTTAAAAATTTTCTTTAAGAATTAAAAATTGAAATTAAATATCATCTTAAACTCTTATATATTAAATCGCACAGATAATGAAAAATTATTAAAATAAAACTAAAATGTTTGTTATACGTATATACATTCGCACAGATGCTAAACTTTAAAAATTATTTTTTTTCATAAACAAAAAAAAGTATTTGAACGTATTTTTTTAAATAAAAAAATACAAGATTGAAATATAAAAATATTTTAATAAAAAAATAACGTAAGTTAAAATAAAAACAGGTATTATTTAATTCCTGTAATCTGTAAATGGAAATGATTGTTTATTAATTATCTAAAAGCTGTGTAATTAAAAAGTCAAATGAAAAGTTAGATAAGAGAAGAAAGAGATTTTAGCTTGACCAATGGAAGCACTAAGCCTTGGCTCGGACCCTAACGAAAGTGATAGATTACTGACGTTTTGTTCATTGAATCCTTGTGGATAATATAAAAAGGGAAATACAGTTTTTTCTGACAGTTCCAGCATTGTGCGTTTGAGAGATGTGGTATGACGCACATACCACACTCACTATAAAAAAAAATGAAAAGACTGTGATACCTTGAACCAGCTATTGCCATCTCCAGAACATTACCTTCCAATGGAGGCATTGCGAAAATTGAAAGCAGAGGCCTAGACTCTTTTACCATAAGCTATCTGAAATGAACAATTGTTAAAATCAATTAAGAACTTTCGTCAAGTTTTACAAATTGATAAACAAGCCAACTGAAATGTTAAAACGGACTCTTATCTGACTTTTGTAAGTTTTTAAATCAAATTAATAATGTGTAATTTTATATGTTTTCCGATTGATAAACATCATTTCCTTTTTTTTTTTTTCTTATTGTAAAGATTATTTAAATGTATGAAATTTAAGTTGTTTATAGACACTTGCATGGATTCGTTTGCGGTTAATTATATTTTGGTTTTCATATTTGATCAAAATATATAGACATTCGATAAATAATGATAACTTATGGTGAGTATCTAAAATGTATTTATTCGGATGTCTTTTAAGTTATTGGTGACAACGCAAGTATCTTGTGGTGAATACTATTGGGTTACTTATAAGTTTCCCTCTGCGATTGTCGGTATCAATAATTTTGTATTTTGGTCATTTATGTTTATTTTGAAATGTATTTGACCGTGGAATCTATGTAAACGATCTACACCCAACATTTTTAAACAAATCTGTGTGAACGTATTTAAATGTTAAAATTAAGTCGGGCATGAATGGCTATATAGTTTTGTAAAGTTGTATTAAGGGAGGGTAATCTTAGGTTATTCATTTCGTAGTTGAATTGGTTCAATGGATTGGATATATTTGTGTAATTAGTAGATGTAGTATGAGTTCCGCTACGAGCAGGATTATAGATATACGCCACAGACCCTCTGTTTGCCTATGGATGGGTTTGTAAGTCGGCAGAAGACCGCAGTCCATTCCTATGGAGTTTTTTGTTTATTGTTCTACTTGCCAACAGATGTCACATTCCTCTTGGTGGAGAGTCAATATCTTCTCTATTTGTACTTATTGTTCAGATGTACATTCCTGACAATATAGTATTTTGTGTTGTCGTATCATGCTACATTGAATACATGAATGTATCAGATGGATTGGCGCCAATTTGGTTGCGAAATTTGTTGCCTAAGGTTAAATCAGGGAAGAATATTTTCTTTTCAAATGCAGATCTATGTAGTCTATTCATACTTGACTATCTAAATAAGAATTAAACTCATTGAAACTTAGTTAAATGTAAAATTAAAAGTTAAGATAAAAATATAAAATGTTAAACTTATTCCTCAAAATTTAAATATTATTTTATATGTGCGTAAATAAATATTTTTATATGTTAATTTCTGGAAGTGGCTTTTACTCTTTGATATTTAAGATATAAATTAAGATATAGATTTTTATCTCTGCGTCTCCACTGAGCTAGTGACTTGGGCTTACAATCAGAATATTTAAATAAATTGGAATATTAACAGCGCATATCCGCCTACTTTATAAATGTTTCCTGTCTCAAATGCCTAGATGGCGCCCTGGTAGTTGCAGATATCGTTTTTGTGGTTAGATTCGATCTTCACTTTCATTCCGATTTATACAAAGTTTGTACCAATCGGAATAAAAGTGAAGATCGAATCTAACCGCAAAAGCAATATCTGCACTACAAGGTTGCCATCTAGGCATTTGAGCCTAGAAAAATTTATAAAGTAGGCACATACGCGCTGTTAAGATTCCACTTTATTTAAATATTCCGATCGTTAGCCCAAGTCACTAGCTCAGTGGAGACGCAGAGATAAAAATCTATATCTTAATTTATATCTTAAATATCAAAGAGTAAAAGCCACTGCCAGAAATTAACATATAAAAATATTTATTTACGCACATATAAAATAATATTTAAATTTTGTGGAATAAATTTAATGTTTATAATTTTATATTGATCTTTAATTCTAAATTTAAGTAGATTGCAAATAATGAGTTTACTATTTATTTAGAGGGTCGAGTATGAATGGACTACATAGGTCTGCATTTGAAAAGAAAATATTCTTCCCTGATTTAACCTTAGGCAACAAATTTCGCAATCAACTGGCACCAATCCATCTGATACATTCATGTATTCAATGTAGCACGATACGACAACACAAAATAATATATTGTCAGGAATGTACATCTGAACAATAAGTAGAAATAGAGAAGAGATTGACTCTCCACCAACAGGAATGTGACATCTGTTGGCAAGTAGATCAATAAACAAAAAACACCATAGGAATGGACTGCGGTCTTCTGCCGACTTACCAACCCATTCATAGGCAAACAGAGGGTGTGTGGTGTATATCTATAATCCTGCCCGTAGCGGACCTCATACTACATCTACTAATTACACAAATATATCCAATCCATTGAACCAATTCAACTACGAAATGAATAACCTAAGATTACCCTCCCTTAATATAACTTTACAAACTATATAGCCATTCACGCCCGACTTAATTTTAACATTTAAATACGTTCGCACAGATTTGTTTAAAAATGTTGGGTATAGATCGATTACATAGATTCCACGGTCAAAAACATTTCAAAATAAACATAAACGATCAAAATACAAAATTATTGATACCGACAATCGCAGAGGGAAACTTATAAGTAACCCAATAGTATTCACCATAAGATTCTTGCGTTGTCACCAATAACTTAAAAGACAGCTGAATAAATACATTTTAGCTACTCACCGTAAGGTATCATTATTTATCGAATGTCTATATATTTTGATCAAATATGAAAACCCAAAACATACTTAACCGATAACCAATCCATGCAAGCGTCTATAAACGACTCAAATTTACTGCATTTTTATTTAGGGTCGAGTATGAATAGACAACATAAATTTGCTTTTGAAAATAAACATTCTATCCCTATTTAACCTTAGGCTAAAATTTGTAGTCAAACTGGCATCAATTCATCTGATATATCGATGTATTCAATGTAATAAAATACGGCAGCACAAAAGGTTAAGAGAAGGAATTGCCTCTTATGAGATAGGAATATTACATCTATCTGCAAAAAAGAGCAATAAAACAAAAAACTCCATAGAAAGGAACTGTGGTATCCGACTTATAATTCCTTCCATAGGCAAATGGAAGTGTGCGGCGTATGAAGCGATTCTGCCCGTAGCAAATCAATATTACAACTACTAATCACACCAATATATCCAATCCATTGACCCAATTTAACCACGAAACAAATAACCTAAGATTACCCTCTTCTAATATAACTTTACAAATCTATACACCCATTCACGCCCGACTTAAGTTTAACATTTATACAATTTAACTTAACGGAAAACAGAAATTATAAATAAACTTAAAGAACAAAATTAAATAAAGGAAATGATTTTAAACAAATAAATAAAAAATACATCAAATAACATTTTAACTACTTTAGTCAGATAGGAAACTAATGCAATTATTTTAAATACGAAAAGTTTTTAACTTAATGTTCATTAATTGTAAAGTTCTTACGGTTTTAAACAGTTCATCTTTATTCGTTGCTTGCCCTGAACGTGACTTCCCATGCCGTCCTAAAATTGGTAATCTGTTGGCTGATTTATTTATCCATCCGGAGGTTTTTTGCTTTAACTGGTCCTCAATGTAGAAAAATGATAGTTCATTTTTTTTCTTTCTTAGCAATGCTGAAGGGATTTAATCGTGCGTCTTTTTTCAATCCCTTCTCGTTAACTTCCGCACAAACACATCTCTCTCACATCGTAATATTCATTCACTAGTCACTAATTAATAATTTCCAAATTTTTCTTTTATACGTATTCGAAGGATTGACTTAACATTACGTCATCGATGTGATGATCCTTTTCGTTGAGGTCCGATTTCCCAATGGATTTATTTCATTTGCTAAAAGTTTCTATTGTTTTCCTATCTGACCTATGTTTTTACATTTAAATGCCCAAGGCTGGTTTACATTTGACTAATTAAATTTATCATTTCCATTTCTGATTAATTAACCTGTTTTCCAAATCAAAGATATATTTAAAGATAAATTTAAAGATATAATTTTATTTCCAAATCTTTTTAAAATTTAGTTTTAAAATACTTTTTCTTTAATAAAGTTTTATTTTAATAATTTTTCATTATCTGTGCGATTTAATATATAAGAGTTTAAGATGATATTTAATTTCAATTTTTAATTCTTAAAGAAAATTTTTAAATGCGAACTTTTTAATTTACTTTCATGTTTAATAAATAAATAAAAAAACAATGTAATGAACATCTGTGCTCGTTACAATATATATATATATATATATATATATATATATATATATATATATATATATATATATATATTTATGTTTTGCAGTAAAAACTAGATCTAGAAGTAATTAATATTAAATAAAAGGTAGGATCCCAATAAACATTTAAATAAATGTAGATTAAATACGGGAGTGGGAAAGTAGAGTAAGGGAACAGTGTAGAATTGGAAAAGGAGGTGTTCATCCATATTAAAATAAAATAAAAAAATAACCATAAAACTTATCTGGGTAATAAAAAAATAATTTTATCTTAAATCTAAGATAGATGGAGGACAGCAGTGAGGATCAGGATCAGGGAAAGACATTGAGGTCGGGTAAAATTATTTTGGAGAGTGGTGACCCACCCATGAAAGTCGAAAATCCACCTGTAACTATGGAAACAGTGATATGGATGTTGCAGAGAATGTAAAAGAGATTTGACAAATCGGAGGTAAAGATTGAGGCCAGATGGGACAACATAAATAGCACCATAGCAACAAAGGTAGAGGAGGCACGAATAGAGTGCGGACAGGAATGTGAGGATATCCATAACAAGTTTGAGGGGTCTCTGGAGGACCACAAGTACGAGACTCTGGATGCCATCCAAGAAATAAAAGAAGAGCTGACAGCCAAGCAAAACAAACAAGAAGCCGCCTTTCATGTATGCATTGACCAAATTAAGGAAGAGATTAATGATATGAAGAAAGATATGGCAAGAACCAAGGAGAGTGGGAGCTTTGAGGAAGAAAAACTAGGACCAGAGAGAATGACAAACAGCAGACCCCAGCTTCCACTAAAAACCTGTGCAGGAAGGTCAACATCCATTACTTCCAAGGAACCAATAATACACTCACCAATATCACTAACCAAACTTGAAACTCAAAATATGACAACAATACAACAGAATATGCCACCCTATGTACAACAGATGATGGTGGGATGTCAAGTTAGGAAGATAGAGGAGATGGTGCAATTCCTCACATCAATCGATCATTCACCCATACAAGCGGGACCACCCAAATATCACTCTGGACCCATGAGGAAACCATCCAGATTCCAACACAACTCATGGTGAGATGAACCAATTAGCAGCAAAAAGTATGAACTACCTGATAGAGGGAGAAAATAGAGGAGAAGCTGGATGAATAGAACATGATGACATGGATATGCAATGGCAAATGATTTAGGACTGTAATAATTTATATATGTTATAATAGATTTTTATTAGTATTTTATGTTAATCAGTTAACCAAGTAGTTTTTTTTTGAAGACAGTGAATAAATTGCATATATATAGCATAGTTTTTTTGTATTATTATCTTATTGTATTCAGTTAACCAAGCAGTTTGTTTTGAAGACAGTGAAAAATTTTCCAGTAAGATAGCAGAGAGGGTAGTCTATCATAAATGAAAGTCATAAAATTTCTAATATAGCAGAGAGGGTATTTTAGCATAAATAAAAGCAGAGAGCTATACTATCGTAAATGAAAGTCATAAATTTGTAATAAAGCAGAGAGGGTATTCTATCTTAAATGAAAGTCATAAATTTCTAATATATCAGAAAAGTTAGGATTCTGTCATAAATGAAAGTCACAACATTCCTTTTAGATACATCGCCAATCCAAAGTTGTTCTTTAGTTACCTGGACATCGAGTAATTTTATTATTTATTTTTTAAACATTTTTTCATTTTTTTCGGTAAGTTCAGGAAAATGAAGCAGATGATCTGATGCTTAGATCCTGCTTCACAGTCCACATCCAATCTCCTACCACCTAACTGTATTCAAACCCAACTGTACACACATATTTACATAGCTAATTTTATATATATTTCTTTTGGTTAGTATTATAACATAAATCACATTAACACATAAGTATTTTAATTGTAAAATATTTTATTTAATAATATTCTCATGTATATATGGGCATAAATAATATATATATTTCAGTGTAAGAGATTGTGAATAAATTAATAGTTATATTATATATAAAAGGTATTATATATGAAACTTTTCTTTTTCATATAAAATTTTGTAGCCAGAAGTGATGCAAACTTGTTAAGAAGTCTCTCGAAAAACAATTACCCAGAAGATCCCTTAGATTAAAGTAAAAGAATATGAATTGGTAACAATAAAATAAGCCCATTAGTGGAAATTGACCACGCTACCTTGTTTTAAAATCATAAGATATATTTTAAAACAATCGGTCGAGAAACTGATAACAAACTTGCATTGTTTCAAACATCTTACTAGGTAAGAGTATCCGGTCAAACTATTCCATTTGAAACTTAAGTGCTTAAACCACCTCAGGTCTAGCAGTGGTTGCTAAGTGACAGCTTCAAAATAAAGGTATATATACTGCTGGATTTGAGTCCACGGGGAGGAGACCATTAAATAACTAAGTTGCTATACATATTCCACACCAGTTGTAATTCTCACTCAATGAGTCATGAGTACGAAATTTTGCCTTGTCCCTCTGTTCTAATATGCTGTTCCCATGAACGAAGCTCTGCATCTCATACTAATGAACTTTTAGATATTTTCCCGTGAAAATGAAATGCTATCTCTCAAATAATAATGCTACCCTAGATCTAATGAAATAATACCGATGGACTGATTCCTAGTGAAACGCTCTTCCAAATAATCAAGGTAAAAGAACTTTGACCGCTTATAATTCCTAAACCTTGCCTTCTCTGTAATATTTATATTTTAAATCATCTATATTAAATGTCTTCAAATATGTATTCTATAACTCTATATAACTAATCTATATTAAGCCTCCTATATAATGTTTTTCTTTTCTTTTATTTCCAAGTGGCAAACAATTTTCAATTTGATTTATGTATTTATATTTTAAAAAGAAATGCCAATAGTATTCTAAAATCACAAGCATATAATTCATTTTTGTTTCCTCACCCATCATTTACTGGGTAAATAATTTATAATTTGATCAAAACAAGTCTTATTCGACTTGCCCAGGTGCTCACAATTTTAGATAAATAAACTAATTATATTTTTATATTTTCTGTAGAAATACAGATTGACATCTGTTTTTTTTCACATTTTTTTTTCTAAATAATGTGCTTTCCTTTATTCTTAAATTATATTATATATGTAAAAACCCATCTTAGCTATTACCACCACCCACTTATTTTGTAATCATTTATATATCTTCACAAGGTCATTGATTAAACAAAATTGAGATTTATTTAATGTGTAAGAAGTAATGAATAATATTAAGTAACATAATGTAAGGGGGAGGGGGATCTTGAGATTTCAGTTTTATATTTAAGTATAATTATTACCCATGTTTGCTTAGTGAAGCATTATCATTAATCCAAATATTTCATAATTTATGGGCAATAAATCTGTTTCGATAATCTTTAGAATTATATTTATATTATATTATTAAGCATTACATGCATAAAGGCCATTTCATTTATATATATGTTCAAGCTTCTTTCTCACATGGCTTCTTTCTCACATGGAGATATTCACGCAGTCAAGCCCCATCTTCATTCTTATGTCCTTAAACCAGGCTGTATAACCACCCTGAGGACATTCTTGGTCATATGTGCATACTTTATATGGGGAGTGATCTGGGAAACCAGCCCAATAAAGTCATTGCCGACCACTCTTCATCATCCATGATTCACCTGTATTTCATTCCAGGAAATCTTGGACTCTTTCATTCGTCAAACTGCCCCTGCCTACGTTTGCAGAGGAAATCGGTCAACTTCATTCTTAAAATTCGTGAAACACACTCCAGGATCCATAATTGGATCAACCCAATCAGCTGCACTTGCATGCAATGCCTTTCAGTGTCTTATTAGTTGCCCAGAAATATTCATAAGCCATTATCAAATGATTTCTTTAAACAGACATATTTTCATTAGTTTAATATAAGTATTAATGCAATAGATTTAGTATCGTTTATATAATTATACATTACCCATGCCATACATTAATTATCTATAACTCCAAATTAATAATCATATTGAATGTAACAAAATGTAACATCTGCTTATAAAATTATTGTTTAAATTAATTAAATGCTCTTTTCATCTCTGGAGGTGTAATCGTATTCCAGTAATGTATTCCAATAGCACTAATTTATTAAATCACACATATATATTATTGACATAGCCGCAAATTTTGTTATCGTTAAATGTGAATCAAACACATATCTATAATACTTATGAGGCTCATGTCAGGTAAATAACCTGACATAATTTTATTATTACTAAATCTTATATATATATATATATATCAAACTCGAACCATTGCTTTCTTTTAGTTAAGTTAAGATATTTAGTTATTATTTATGCTAAATATGACTAGATTATCTCCGCTCAATACATAATTAATATGCTAGGTCATGAGCCTTCATTGCTCAGAAAATATAACTAGTTATCAAGTTATTCTATCATATATGTATAGCCTAGGGTCGTTTTGTGTCTCCGATGATCAATGTTGGCAGGTGAGAAGTAAATTAATCGATGTCATCGGGATTGTTAATCATAAGGTTATAGATCTGGGAAATAGGGCAGAGTTCATGAGTGTTCATGACCTGTGTATCTTGCGCACAATTGGATTCCAGGTACTTTTGCCTAGATGCTAGATCTTGTTATGTGAACATACAAATCCAAAGGCTACAATATATATATATATATATATATATATATATATATATATATATATATATATATATATATATATATATATATATATATATATATATATATATATATATATATATATATATATATATATAGTACCAGGCAGTATTAAACATCAGGCACAAGATGGTTGCAAGCTTAGTTGCATCCAGAACAAATGTATATAAAATATAAAAAGGTTTGGTCTGGGTAAATATATTTTCTCTTCCTTTAGGTACTGTACCGGTCGGTTTCGTCTGTTCATATAACAAGATCTAGCATCTAGGCAAAAGTACCTCAAATCCAATCCTGTACAAGATACATAAGTCGGGAACATTCATGAACTCTGCCCTATTTGCTTATTTTCCAGATCTACCCACTTATGAGCAACAATTCCAATGATACTGATCTATGTTATTCCTATCCCGCCGGCATCACAAAGTCATGACACAAAAAGACTCTTATTCGAACTTGGTTCATGTCTAGAATATTATAATTAGTGATTTTCGATCATCTAGTAAGTGAAACCTTTTTATATTACATCAAAATTATTTCTATTCAATGAATGAAACAATGACTTAGATATTTAGAAATATAGAAAATTTATTAAATCAACTTGGAGTATATATGATTGCAAACGTTATTGGTGTTACAATGTAAATAAAATGGGTGTTTATCTCCCTTGGACAACATTAACCTCCCTTACAATACTATACAATGAACATATTTAATCATCAATAACAAATAATTCATGGCTTTATTCTAGTGCGGCTATTTATATGACAATAATTTATCGATTGACTGGGATACATAAGATTTTTAATAATAGCGCTAGACTACGGTACCCGAAGTTATTTGAATCCACCAGTAATAAGAACAACAGCATTCATACCAATACGTAAGTTTATTCAGTTGGATGATAAGGGTAATTTTATTTAATTAATATTTGCATTTTTGCTATATAAGCACGTGTGTGGGAAGCTAATTTGGGAAATAATAATAATGGCAGAAGTGTTGTATCTGAAAGTGCGAATGAAATATATATAAAAAATGGTAATCCATTTAATATAATCATAGCAGTATGGTTTAGGAGTATTAATAGGCTTTTAACAAAAACGAAATATGGGAGAGCGGTACGTGTATGAGGGCAATGGAACGATCTATTCTAAGATCTAAGAAGATGCTTCAATTCACCGTTAAAGAAATGCGACTCTCTGCAAATGTCGGCAGGGTCGGGTCATAAACAACTAAGAAGGCGCTTTATTGAATTGCCATAGGCTGGAATTTTGCCAGAGCGAACCCTATGCAATAATATCTCGTGCTGAAGAAATCCAAAGAGGTTTGCCAAACCTTGTTCTTGGGATTGGAAGTAAAAAATGAATGAAGCACAAAGATATATATATCACAAAAGGCCGGTATACACGTAACGCTTGCATTAATATAAATATATAGATATTTAGCTAAGGAATAAATAATTATCGCCTATCTTTATTAATAAAAACCCTTCATACTGGTATGATTTGATTACTACGTGGATGTGGAAGAATTACAGTTAATGCTAATATAATATAGCTCATAGAACTAAACGATCCCCCCCTTATGTATTATTTTAAACTACACGTAAACCTTCCACAACGTATAAATATAAATCTTTGGTTTTGAATGCTTTAATAAATAAATACTTTTCATATTATTAAATATATGTATAGTCGGTGGTGGCTATTGATTTCAATAAAGTAGGATTAATTTTACTCATATAAATCTATTTGCAGATTTTAGAAGTTAGCGCTATTATTTAATTAACCAAATAAACATTATTTCTAAGAAAATAGATTTTTACTTAGTTTTAGAAAATAACACTGTATAATAATTATCGAATTCTGATTTTATTTCCCCAGACTGGCAGGCACCCGCTATACTAAGAATAACAAATTTGTTTTTAAAAAATACTAGATTAATTACCCTCTGAAAAGTAAGGAGGGTTTTCTTTTATTAAAAGAGATAGCGTAAGCATTTGCGATTCTGGGGGGAAATTATCGACATATAATTTAGTATCTGAAAGTATAAAATATAATAATGAAAATAAAGTATTGCCGCATAGACGTGAAATTAAGAACTAATAATTATTCAGGAGAGGTTTAATGTAGGAGAGATTACAGCTAATTTATATATAGAGAGAACAAGGTACAATTAACTAAAAGGTAAGAACTTTACAAATTGATTCATAACTAATATTAAATTTTACAAATGAAAGCTTTACAAAATGTTTAAAGAAATAGATAGGTGAGAGTTAAAATGATTCACGGTAACTTTAAAGGTCTAGCAGCATTTGAAATGATTACCTCTGTAAAACGTGGTGGTTCTTTTGATGATTTCAATTCCCGCGGAGACTAGATCTAGTTTGTCAAGCATAGTTATTCAGGCAGGCAATAAGTTTGTTATTTAACAAATAGGCATATAATTATAGTCTATGAGTATCAGGATCCATGGGCACAGATTCCAGGGAAGGCCATCTCGAATGGCGAATAAGGCGACTTAGATTTACTCAGTACACATTGAAATTAACGAACGCAAATTTTCTTGGTGACTCTCTCATTGACTGTCCTAGTTACTTTCTAAATTAATTCGTAATTAATTCCATGCCTCGTTATTTTTGGAATCCCTTTCTGATTGGTCATCACAATCTAATTTCCAAAAGAATTCGTATACAAGCTTTTACCTATTGTGATGGAAGATGCCATTGTTAGATAAGTATTCAAACTTTAATTAACTTTGATAAAAGAAAATGTTTGTAACAAAAGTAAATCAATTAAGTTTAGTTTCTACTTTTGATTTTAGAGAAACTTTTAATTAAAGTTATGTTAGAATATTATACAAGATTACACTTCTCACCTTTAATTAATTTTGACTAATTACAATTGCATCTTCCATATTGGATTTAAAAGAAAAGTGGAGTTTAATGGCAAAAATAATTTAAAAACACAATTTTATAAAATTACATATCACGAACTTTTCCACTAAATATCGGCTCAGTACTTTTGTCTCTACAATATCTATAGATATCTGAGCTGCAATTAACAAACAATTACTATAACTTTTATAAAATAAATAAATACAGAAATTATAATATATTTTGATATTATAAGTCCGTGATAATTAATCCCCCATCCCCTATTGCGTATACGAATTTTCAGATGCTACATTTATTAATTTTATTTTGCATGTTTAAATTCAGATATTTATGCCAATATCTTCGTTCATAAATATGTTAGTTAATAATACTCAAACAAAAGGATACAAACAAATGTGTTAGTGAGTGGAATATATATGCAAGAATAGGGTTTGAATTTAGGTTGGTAGCGGAAGATTGGAAGTGGGCTGTGAAGCGCAATCTGAATCTCAGATTCCGCTTCAGTACCTAATACATTTTAAAGGGGGAAAAGGGTAATTGGTGATGATATGCTTTATAAACATACAATCGCGTACATCAGAATGAAATGTATATTTTTCTGTGTTATAAATATGTTATTTTTGATATGGTAAAGGGGACATAAATTTATACTAGGAAACTTAAAAGTAGTTGTAAGTAACCCAGTATATATATATATATATATAAGTGTGTAAAAAATAAAAATAATGGTGATTTAATATCTTCTTCAGTTTTCTTTGATCACGAAAAAACATGTAAATATAAATTTAAATTTAATTTTGAAAACGTAAAAATTCTTCATGAAGAGAGAAACCATAGTAAAAGAAAAATTAAAGAGGCAATTTTTATAAACAGGAAAAAAATGCATTTAATAAATCGACAAGCTTCTAACAGTAAAATACGAGATTCGTGGAATTTGAATTGATGACATTTGCTTCCGCTTTTGGTTTTTGAATTTAATGGCAGTTGAGGGCTGTTAGAAAGTAACCGAAAGTATTTCTGCAGATTTTAAGATTGTTTGTAATTTTTTATAAGCCGTTAAAAATATTATTTCAATTTTAATTACAATATTGTTTTTAATTAATGGATATTTTATTATATATATATATATTGTAGCCCTTGTATTTGTCCAAGGCTCCATTTTTTTAAGTTAGCTATGAAAGAGGAGGTTCTATCCAAATTTTTCTCATAATATATGTATTTTTTCCTGTAATAAGAAAAGATTTTAGTAAAGACTAGGTTTGAACCCATATTTAAAGGGATTGCATATGTTTGACTAGTAAGCAATCTAAAAATTTATTGTTAATGTGTTTATAACCAGAGGATTATTTTATTTTAATTTATAGGTTAAATTGATATTAAGAAAATATTAGAAAAAGCAAGATTTACACATTTGTTGATAGGGAGATGTGTGACTGTTGAAAACTATATTAGATAGTGATGATGAGTGGTCATTATTTTATGCTAGGTTATAAATAAATAATTCATGAAAGTAAATTAATAATAATAATAATAATAATAATAATAATATATATATATATATATATATATATATATATATATATATATATATATATATATATATATATATATATATATATATATATATATATATATATATATATATATAAGTAGAATAGTTGTAATAAATAAAGATTAAGGCATTAAAAATCTAAATTTAAAAAAAAGTATATACCTGTGATGTGTGTGTATATAATTTAGTTGTAGATCTTAATCATTTCTTACATGTTGTAAAGCTATTTTAAATAAAAAATTAAAATCATTTTTAATAAGTTTAATATTAGCAGCTAAATTTACTCTAAATTCTGAGTTTGAAACAGCTATAATATATATTTTGTTTCACTATTAAAGCGAAAAGGTAAGATTACTTCTGGTATGGGTTCAAGTGTTATATTACTGAATTAATTATCATTCTGTAATAGACACAAATCTCACCAAGGAATGGAAGTCGACCATTAATATTGACCATTAACATGATGGCCTGTAGAAATGCCAAAAATTAATTGGCAATTATAGCAGTTATATTGTAGGGTTAATTGTCTCTGTTTGAAATGGAATTTGTGCCTGGTTTTCTGAAAGAGCAATAAGATTAAAATTAATTGAGAAGGGGGAACATGTCAATTAATTATAAAGATAATAAACAGGTGGATGTCTCTATAAAAGCTGTGTTAATAGAAAGGAAAAAAAGTCTTTTTTAAACTTGCTTATCTGTTGTAGTTTTTCTGCATTGACTGAGAGAAATACTGTCTTATAAATTTAAAATTATTTCATTGTAATTTTTGGTCTCTTCAGAATAATTTGGATAAATCTACATTGTCTTAAGAAAAGACAATGTAATGTTAGTAAATTTTAAGTGGGCTCACACTTTGTAAATTCCAGAAGTCAACCACAACAGATGATAATAAAAATTTAAATCACAGAAGTTAAAATTTGAATTTAATATCATGTGTTTATGCAAATAGTAAAATTTAAAACTCAAAAGTTTGATGTATATGTAAGTCAATTTAAACATATAAAATGAAATTAAAATTGGAAAAGGACAATCAAAAACAGACTGATATTGTGAAAAAGATAAATGAAGGCTGTTTAAATGAAACCTGCAGAAAATTACAAAACTTAAAAGTAATCTACCTAGAGTTGGAAATGAGGAACACATTCAGCAAAATAAAAACTGTATATATGATAGCAAAGGCACCGAACTCGATCAAAAGAACGTTTTACTACAAGGACTCATATGCTATTATAAACCGGTCAAGGAGGGAAAAAAGGAGAAATCAGGAACCTGGAAAGATACCTGCTAAAAGACTTATATAAGTATAATTATTATTATTATTATTATTATTATTATTATTATTATTATTATTATTATTATTATTATTATTATTATTATTATTATTATTATTATTATTATTATTATTATTATTATTATTATTATTATTATTATTATTATTATTATTATTATTATTATTATTATTATTATTATTATTATTATTATTATTATTTACTCCTTATGTGTGTAGGACATTTAATATATATATATATAAACAAATTTTTTTCTTTGTAGTGTATCCCATATACCATCTATTTTAAAATTAATTCATGTAATAATTACTATTGTATTATTTTGGGGGTAGAAATTGATTTCAGATGATTTTATATATGTTTATTTAAATTATTTTGCTATTATGGTCATTTTGGAGGCAGATGAAATCTATATCATGTCTTCTGATATGCCTTATTTAAAATGCTTTACAAACAATTTTTTTTTAATTAAAAAAAAAGAAGACACTTAGAGATATTATTGTTAGTATCAGAAGTTATTGTCAAATGCTTGAGACTTAGAGATAAATTGCTTGTCTACTGAATTGCATCATCATCATGTTTATTTTATTTTATAAAAGTGCATGGAAATAGTTTTGAGGATTTTATGTGCATTTCTTATTGCTTATTATTATTGTTATCATAGATTTAAGGCCAGAAACAAGCTGATTTATGCTTGGAAAATTTATGGGTTCATATTCCAGTGCACTAATTTGCAAGAATATTAAAATTGTGAAAGTTTTACTTCTATAATTTGATGTTTTGACCTGTATGTGTGTGGATAGACAGAGATATCCACAAAACTCAGTGAAGTTTAACTCACTAAGATTTATGCTATATTCATAAAGTATTTGAACCCAGTGGAAGAGTTTCCCCACTTGAGTATTCTTTACACCGTAAGAAGGTTTCTTATTTTGATGGCCAGAGGTATTTGGTATACCTATGTTTTTATATGACTAGCGATAGAAATCCTAGCATATCTCAACCTTAGTGAAAAGGTTCTCTCTAATTCGGGTCACTGCCTGCCTCATATTAATATTTGATATTCCTTACGTGTGTATGAGAGGATAGCCATGATGAACATTATTATAAGTATTGGATACCAGGTCGCAAACTCAATTTAATGTCAGAATGAATGCAGATAATGTATGTGCAATTGGTGTATTTGAATATTGTTTTTGTAGAAAAATTTAGCATTCAAGCCAAAAATAATTAAATTAATAACTGTTAAGGGTTAAATAAAACTTACGAATGATTGGGCATGAACAATGCGTATATAAATTTATTTAATAAATATTTACATGGCCAGCTGAGAACTTCACTGGAAAGGTAGTGTTGTTTGAATATTATTGTGTCATAGGAACATGAGCATAGAGAGTGCACTAGGATGATGTTTGATCTTAATGCCAATTTATTTGCAATGACTTTGTCTCACTATTTTAAGATATCTCTGTTGTAAAGATTAGTGCAAAAGAATATTTAATCGGGATGATAGGATAAGATCAAGAAATTTTTGAGGGAATATCTACTTTAGATTTGTTAGATAAAATTATTAAATTTAATTAGATGAGAAATCGATTATGTATTTTCTAAAATATATCAGTAATAAAAGAGAAAGCATTGAACACAATAAAAATTGGTATTCACTATGTTTAAGGTAAAAAGATAGTGTAGATGTAATGTAATGTATGTGTTTTGTATTGATATTGAATTATAGTTTGTCAAATAAAATTTGTTATTTGTTTTAAATAAAATTTGCGTGTGTCTCCATGTTTTTGTGGGTTATTATTATCTAGATATTTCCAATCCAATCATACATCAATATATTATTATGAATATTTGAATTATCATATACATAACTGATATTTAATAAAACTATTTAAAAGGTTAATTTCAAATGCTTAAAATTACCAAATAATTTAACATTGTATAAATATAAATCATGGATAGAGATAGTATTATGTGATAGCAAGTACAGAGGGTGGGCATAAATCCTTTCCCCATCCGTTGTATTCAAACCCCTCTCTAGACGCATTTTGTTTTTATATAATTTTGTTATAATTGCGACTATGTTTTATGATGTGTTTATAAAGATTTAATAAGCTTAAATGTTCCAGCTTTAATGTAAATTGATATTAAACTGCATTAAAGACAACCGAGATCCCCCTGGAGGCGATCAAGAGAGAAGTGTTTATCACCAATAACCTATTGCAGCTTATTCGATTTCCACACCTAATTGTTCGAAAAATCCTGAGAAGAGATTAGAATGAGAGGAAATGAGCTAGTAGTGAAAATAAAACGGTAAATTTGGTCTTAAAGTATCTGTCAACAGGGCGCCATCTAGGCCATTCGAACCTAGAAAAATTTATAAAGTAGGCAGATTCGCACTGTTAAAAATCCAACTTTTCTTTTATTGACTGTTTGCCCTTACCACTAGCTCAAGGAGATGCAGAGATTAATATAATATAAATTATTATCCAATTATATTTCAATATTAAAGAAATAAATAAAATAAGCCACTGCCAATAATTAACACACAAATAGATTTTTATTAACGCACATTTAAAATTGATGAATAAATTTATTTTAGATTTTACATTAATAATTTATTTTTTTTAATTTAAATTCAAATTACCATTTAAATAGACCGCACAGATGGATATTTCCGAGGGTGAATTTCTTTACCGAGACGCATGTGCTACTGATGGTCCTTCCCATACGAAGTTTTCCCGAAAACAAATCGAGTCATTGACCCTTTTAAAGAAGTTTTCCCGAAAACAAACCGAGTCATTCAAAGGGGTAAGTGAAGCAACCGACAGCAAAACACATACATATCAGGTAATGAAATTGAACCCTCCCAACTTTAACGTAACTTTTAATTAGAACATAATACACACACACACACACACAAATGAAATGGAAATGATTGCTTAAACATCTGCATAAAAATATTAATAATTGATTTTGCATTTTTAAATCAGATAAGAGTGCTTATTTTCAGCTATTAATTAATTGTAATTTTTAGGAAAGTTCTTATTAAATAGATGCTATAGTTCATACGTTACAGATTGAGCAGATTTTAGGGATCCGTCTTCGTGATCACTTTCATAGATTTTGTCATTCTTTGAAATGAAACCGCTACTTGCCATTCATTTGGTCAGGAACTGTCATCCAGAGGCCTCAGCTGGTTGTCCGGAAAATCAAACTTATTGCAGACTTCCACATCGTGAAAATCTGCAATATAGCCAGTTATAACGACATATTCATAGTCAGCTCTCAGATAACAATCCTCAGAATAATTTGGCTTTTATATTTTTATTAGTCTCTTATCATCCAATCTTTGGATTCAAAGAGCAAGACGTCACTAATCCATTCGTGTTTATGGTCCGTGCTGTCATTTTCGTGTTTGCATTGGTCATTTAATTCCTTTGTATTCTCTTATATGACCATTTAATTTATTTTACATGCCTCCCGAGTTAGTTTGCTTTTGAACAATCATTTAATTAATAAGACAATCACTTCCATTTTCTAAGACTATAGAAATCAACATTATTTCTATTTTTAAAATATCAATTTTTATATTTTTACTTTTTTACAAAAAAAAAAAAAAAATACTTTCAAATGCTTTTATCTGTAAAAGCCTTCAAAGTTTCCTATCTGTGCGATC
Source organism: Epiperipatus broadwayi (assembly GCA_028023455.1). Classification (NCBI taxonomy): domain Eukaryota; kingdom Metazoa; phylum Onychophora; class Udeonychophora; order Euonychophora; family Peripatidae; genus Epiperipatus; species Epiperipatus broadwayi. Next base: position 2,330,484 of record JAQFVV010000171.1, read on the forward strand.
TATATACGTTACACAACTTTTAATTTTCAGTTTTTAAGTTAAGTTTTTTTTTTTTTTCCATTTTAATAAATCAATTTTTCTTCGCGATCTTTTTTAGTTTTAAAATAATGTAACGGGATATTTATATACCGTCACAAGACATATTGATGTAAAGATGATGGAAGAGTGGATCAGGAAGCAGTAGATGAATATAGAACTTTATAATTAGAATAAAATTTAATTGCAGCTTTAATCATAGTGAATGGGAAATGCGCTGAGAATAACCTGGAATTCTTAAAGATATTAATATTGTCAAGTTTAATGCTTCTCAGTGTTCTCTAAATCGATTATGTATTAACCCATTCATGAAATATTATTACTAAGAGTATTGAATTGAGATTTAACCTTTATATTTTATTGGAGCTGCAATTTGGCGACCTGGCAATTAAGTTTACAGATGTTCTGTATCATCATCATCATCTCAGTAGGCCTCAGAAATAGTGTCAGCTGGGAATGATGAAGTAATTGGCATGTAATTTATCTGCAAGTGTGTAAATGCCATATAGATTTGAGAATAGTATAATCAATCCATAACTGGATGTGCGATCATTTAAATAAAATTCTCATTGGTTAGAGTAAAGTTATAATGAGCTTAAACTACCCTATAATATATATATATATATATATATATATATATATATATATATATATATATATATATATATGATATTTGTAAGCTCTCCCAATCGTTTTAGTTATAATTAAAATACAATGCAAATGACCAATCAAGAGTTTGCAAAATACGTTTTATGTTAATTTAATAAGTTGTTATAAAGTTAACAAAATAAAGAATAAATTTTCATTTGGTTTAAATAGATTTTATTTAGTTACAATTGGCTTGTAACGCGGTCGCACGAAGGAGATTATATTTAATTTATACGTATGAAATATATTAGTCTATACATTATACTTGAGAGATTATTGTATTGAATCTATACTTAGGAATTATTTAATCTATATTTATTGCACTAGAATATATGTAATTGATGCATTGCAGATTTGATACTTGAGAAATGCATCTGTCGTTAATTTATAATACATTTAAATAATTTTCATTTGTTAGAAATGACTCTCTAAAATTTCATTTAGTTAGAAAATAACAATGACTTTTAAATTTCATTGGTTAGAATATATATATATGATAAACAAAAATGCAAGTTAAAAAACTTGCTAACGCTTGTATTTATGTCCACAGATGGCGTTCTACCAAAAACACCGATCAAGCGTATGTTTCATTTACATAAACATCAGAGTAGTTAGTATTCACTATCTCTAACTATAATTCCACTTTCAGATCATGATTTCAAGCTATTTGCTATCGTCAGTGAAAGACAGGAATAAAGAAACTAGATCTAAATACAAACTCTGAGCGTTTATGAAACAATTTCTATTCAGCTTGCAAGCGTGAATTTTTTAGACACTGACAATAGCAAATAGCTTGAAATCATGATCTGAAAGTGGAATTATAGTTAGAGATAGTGAATACTAACTACTCTGACGTTTATGTAAACGAAACATACGCTTGATCGGTGTTTTTGGTAGAACGCCATCTGTGGATATATATATATGAAAATTTAAGAACAAATTTTAATTTTTACAACACATATATATTTTAAAACCCTATAAAAACTTTTTTTATAGAATTTAGTTTTCATGACATCAGGCAAGTTAATGCCTTTTTTCTTTTTATTATATAATGTTTCAGAGAAAAATGTAGAAATGCATTAATGGTCATTTGGCTTGACACCTAGAAATTGGTAATTAATTAAAAAAATATGGGTAGGAATTGGAACTAATAATGGTCTGAGAAATTCTCAAATGGATTCATAAGATAAGAAAATATTTGTTAACTCTAAATAATTTTTAATTAAACTGAATAAAAGAGAAAATAGGAGATAGCTAAAAAAATAAATTCCGATATAGCAATTAAAGAGAAATGTTAGTAATTGATTAAAAAATGTAAAAGCAATAGTTTGTAATACCCTGCAATGAGGGGATATATAAATGCTGATCAGGTGAGATAAGATATATAATTTTTCTTTTTTTTTCTGAGGAGTGCTGGCCAAAAAAAAGGAGAGATTAATCTAATTTGTTCAGGTCAAGCAGAAAGTTTTGAAAAATAATTTTGCAAGGAAAGTAATAGTAAGCAGTAGCTCTGAACAAGTGGGAGAATTACAATTAGTTATAGCAAGCTGAAGTTATATCAAATCGAAGGAATAAAATCACAGACGGAGATTTAGAATGGATGTGGAAATGTAACCAGGGAAGATATTTCAGAAGAAAAGAAATATTATAGAGAGAAATTCCAAAATATTTAAACCAAGATCATATAATAATTTTGGCAATGGCAGCACCTTTAACCAGAACACACCAAATAAGTCAAAATACAACACAAAAAGCTAAAAGAAAGTTGCTGAAATCTAAGTTAAATCTGAATTCTATTTTAATATCAATGGAAAACTAGAATCAAGATTTATTTGTACTACAAAAACAAATAGGAAGTAGATGACCCAATTCAGTACGTTCACACTACTCAAATCTGATGTAATCACCAAATTGTGTGACTTTATTCTCCTATAAAGTATAGTTGTCTACAAACAATTTTGTCAACCTTCCATGGAAGTTACACCTGCAGTCACCTGCTCAGCACATTATGTATCTCCTTCAGAAGCCCTTAGCCTGGAGAGGAACGAAGACTTGAGAAAGTAAACTCATTTATATTTATATACTTTTTGTTTGTTTGTTTCTTATTAATGATTTTTTATTTATTTATGATTTGCTTTTGTCATGTTAACCAATGAATTACATAACCTTTTGAATGTATGTTATTAGTAATTTTTGTTAATTATGTGCATGATTCATTGGAGTATGTAACCCACAAATATAAATTTTAATATTTCACAAATAACTGAACCCGGGGACATTTATGGGAAGTAGATTTACTCTTAAAAATATATTCTTGCGATTGGTAGGCATTAGCTTATCTGCCTAATTATCAAGTCTATTAACCCATATAAATCAATGGCTATTGACTGCTTGCATTTATATTAGAATAACTTTTTTTATCTGTTTAATTCGCCAAGTGCAGTATTCGTTAAATTATAATTTGCCACGAGTTTGTTTTCACTCATATAAATTTATTCTACCAACCAAGTGCAGAATCATTTTAGCATGAATAAAAAAAATAAATAAGTAAAACAGTTCCTTATCATTTATTCTTTGCTACATGCAAAATCTATTAAGAAACTCTCAATAATCAAACATGATTAATTTGTGGACAAATGGTTATATGAAGTAATAACGAAGTTTTATTATATTCATTAAAAAAGAGAGTTATTTTCTGAAACATGTACATGACAAGGCCAACGTGGGTTGTATTAACATATATGATATTGTATTACATATAAGACTTCAAAGTGTGTAAGCAAAGGTAAAGCTCAGACGATTCTGTCCCATTTTGTAAATTATTTAAGAATTATAAGTTTGGGTTTCAATTAACATTTAATGTGTGTTTCATATTTTTTTATTTGTAAAATTATAAAATATAGTAGATGGCTTAATAAATACAGATATATATTTTTTAAAGTATAGCATTGTGATGTGTGCTAAATAATTGTAGTATTGTTCATCCTCCTTTGTTAGCTAAGCAATAAACCACTTTCCTGAGATAAAGAGTAGATTGAGCTAGTTTGGAATTAAACTTTATCAGGATCAAGAATAATTCATTAGAGCATCCATCATTATATTAATTTTGTTAAGAAAAAGGTACTAAACGTTGTATAAATTATGCAGTCATATCTATCTGGGGATGGATCAATCTTTTTCCAGAGGTGGCACATTAAGGTCCTAGTTAATTGAACCTTTCAAAAGTATGAATGCATAAATTTCTCCTTCAGATGCAATTTGATAAAATAATGAATTGTGGTGTCTAATTGACTATGTAGAATCATTGCTCAGTTGCATTACACCCCTTTTAGTGTTCAATACATGTATACAGAAAATGTAAACAACTGAGTAGGTAATCTACCAGTACAATATGAATGATTGAGAAAAAATAAAAATGGAAAGTGATAACCATGATGATCAGAAGGAGCTCATCTCATCCAGATTTCCAGAATCACCATAAAATTAGTAAAAACTGACCAGAAGGCAATAAGTGTGGAAAATTTCATTATGAGATATCTTGATGACTACTTATCCAAAGTGTGGTAAGAGCAAGAAAATGGGAAGAAGCATGCAGAAAGAATGAGGAACACAGAGAGTTTACAAGATTCATCATCCAGGATTTGAGAAAAGTGAGACAGGAACAGAAACCCTCCAACTTAAAATTGAAAAGGGTGACATGAAAAGCAGTCATAATATAACTGAATTTAGAAAAGATCAAACAAACTTGAACTCCATAGAAGTATTGAAAGAAGAACCCCTGAGCCAGAAAATAGAGTTTGATCATACAACCAATGAAAAAAATGATAATGATATATGCCAGATTACAAACATTACCAACCACAAGACTACCAAAACTGATCTATCACTACTTCAAATTAACAAGAGTAGTACAGAGGACACTACATCATCAATACCTGAAAAATAATAGTACCAGACATATGACGTCAAATCCAGATGGCTGAAGTTATCACCATTAGAATCTTTCATGGAGAAACAGGAGAAAACACCCACTCACACTTGGGTAGTCTAAGCCATTTTGTTCAATTCTATAAAACTAGCTCCCATGAACAGACTGTAATTGTCAACCATTACATACAATCTTTACACAAGAGATTGGTGGAGCATGCTGAAAGAAAAACCATACAACTTCACAGTTTCCAGTAAAACATTTTTAAAATACTACTAGTGTGACAATCAAGGGAGTGGGATCCTAAATAAAATCTGGTCAGGAAAGTATGGAGCAAGCAAAAAAACTCTCACACAATTTTTCTTGTGCCAGATGATACACTATAGATTGCTTACCACATTGCATTCTCTGATGCCAACATTATTAGTACCATCCAAAGAATCCTTGATGTGGACAATTCAAAAGTTGATGGCTGGAAGCAGTCTTAAAGATGTGGAGGAAATGGTGGGGTTTCTGTCAATGCTGAACTTCAGCCTATGGGCCAAAGAATCACCAGACAGGATAAAGAAACCTGATAATCCAAGATTGCAATCACTAACCTTGAGAAGCCGCTATCACACATAAGACTCTGAAATATAAGCTACACAGATATAAAGGTGGTCAATCTGAAAAAAAAAGAAAGAAAAATACCTGAACTTGGGAGATCCTAATATTTTGAAATATGATTGTGCAAGGAATATAATGCATAAATTATAGTTATAAAGTTCATTTTATCAGATTATAGTTATATAGGATAAAATGTAAGATATTCCTTAGAAGAAAATATCACCATATCAAACAAATTATGTTTCCTTCATATCCAATTTTATTAATGTATTATAATCTTGTCATTTTTTAATGGAAGTTTTCAAAATATGAATGGACAACTGCTGTAAGATGTTTGTTCCAATAAGGGAAAATGAAACAGTAAGATTTGTTTTGTAAATCTTTGTTTTACCTTTACACATTTCTTTCCTACCATTATACCCTAGTTTAAGCCCCAATTTATCGTAGTGTGCCTGTACTGCCACTTATATGCCAAAATCCTGCCTATATTAGATTACGAATGTGTAAATGTCTATGATATATATATAATTTCAAAACCCTAACTTTAATAACATATAAATTGCATGTACATGTTTACATATTCGATATAAAAAGTAGGTCATTATGGCATATTTACACACATACTACAATAATATATTTTGAAACTTAAATAAAAATAATAGTTTTGTTATTTAAATTTATTTTGTTTAAATCTGTTTATTTTAGAAATATTACATTCGTAATATTTGTTTTCATTTAGTAAAATAATATTTAACTTTAAATAAATTTAAACATTTAGAATTTAAAAGTAAATAATTTTGTTGTTTTTAGATTTATAAAATTCATGCCACAAATTTTATGTAAGAAGGAAATGAATATAGAGTAGAGACCAAAGGGATTAATTAAATAAATTAGGTAAAATACATTAGTGGCTTCACTATTTGACCATCAAGATAAACAATAGATGTCCATTCAGGTATTTTTTAATTAAAATAAGTTAAAACCAAATTTTAATCTGAATATCTTAAAATTAATTATAAATCCCTGTTTTTAGATATTCGGATAAGATAAATTGAAAATTTTGTTTTGGCATCTATATTTGGTTCTATATTGATCGCTGCAATGTAGTTCCATTATGAGCTTCCTTGATATATATAGCCTCGATTTTATTCTATATGGATATTCTTCTGCTTATTCTATCCTATTCCACTTTCTATTCTGATTCAGAGTTGTTCTTAGTTAGTTAAAATTTTGAGACTTTATTAGTTAAATTTTGTTTGAATATACTATTTCGAGAGTTTAATATAGCTGAATTTAGCAAAACTCTGTATACTGAGAAGCCAAACTTGCTTTAATTTTCAACAAATTCATAAAATACCAGTCTTTTCTCATTGAAAGTAGGATGATTGAGTAGGACTGGCAGGAAGGTTCTCTTCTTTTTTAGACTGACCATCCTTTAGCACATCATTACCATCAGATGCTCCATATATACTGTAAACTGTTACTGATGCAAAAAATGTATCTAATTTGATACAGGTCCAAAAAAGCTGCCAAATCAATATAAATGCTGCTATTTAACTTTCATTAAAGCTCCAATTCAAGTCACGAGTAAAAAAAAATGTGCACTGACTGACCAACTTATATTAGGTAACCTCAATTAACCCAAGAACTCTTTATATATATATATATATATATAACACTACACTAAATGCCTAAATTTATACTTGTATTATAAAAAAATTGTAATGTAACTTGTGTGATTTTCTCTCTATCCTTGGGTTGATATTTTTATATTTTGCTAATTTATATTATGTCTTTCATTATGGTAGTGTGCTTAGGTAGTAATTGACTAAGAAAATTATTTCTTTCCCCTTTTATTAGTATGCCACCATATTAGTTTGTGTGACCCCTTATTAAATGTCTTATAAAATTGCTCATTCAAGGTCTACATTATCTCATATTTTATTAATCGTTTATTACTTATGTCTTTTGAGAAAGGTATCATTCTTTTCATTTAACACGAAGCTATGCATGAAATTAATAAGTGAAGTATATGAATTAGAGAAATGCATGGTTATGTATATTCTTATTAATCCCTGTTTATGATTGTAATGTAATTTGTGTACTGTTAACACTGAGGTCAAAAATGTGCAGACCATCTTAAAATAATTTAGAAATTGGTTAAGCGCCTTTGCTTACTTAGTCTCCCCCTTTTATATATGTATTTATGCATATTATATTGTGTATTACTAGTGTAGGCATACTGATTGTTTAGATGCCTGCTTTGATTTTCTACTGGGATTTGTGGCTAAGGTCATTCCTCTCCTTCTTGTAGTTTTCAGATTGAGAATTCACTAGAAAGCCATACCTGGGAATATTACTCATAAGTCATTCAGCCACAGAGTTTCATGGTAATATGCCAGATTTCAGCTTATTTGTGATGAACCATTTCATGGGATGCATGGTGAGACACCATGTCATCTGTTTTATTTTATTATGTTATATTATTATATTTTACAAAACCACACGTTTTCAAAATATCACACTCCATCCTGTACATTAAAACTTCATTAGTACCACTTTTTTTTTAATTTTAAATGTTAATATTTCTTTAAATTGCCTGCATCTTAATCACTTCAATGTCTTTAGCTCAGCAAGCCTTCATCAGCATTATTCTTGAAGTCAATATAACTTATTTTATTCAATATTGAATGTAGAAATCTAATTTAAGCAAATACTTATTGCATTTGCTATAGACCTTGTATATTTTGAAATCAGCCTTTCTTCACCCAACTATATTTTTGCTTAAGTACATTATTATAGTATATTGCATTATCCCTAGAGATAAACAACATATAAATTAAGAAGCCATTAATGTAAATATAAGTGGTGCTTCATTTAAAGTGGTTTTAAATCTATATTTGATGATTTAGTGTTACGGTATGGCTTATCCAGACAATACTTATGTTTATAATTGTTAAATAAGTAAACCTATCACATTTGATTAACTTATATAGAGTCTCTTGCTTTTCTATGACCATTGAAATCGACAAAAAACTATGCTATCAGTAGCATCAGATACATTGTTAGGTAGGTGGTACTGTGGAGTATAGACTTTAGATTCAAACTGGGGATTTATATATTGAACGGGATACTTTATCCGATTCAAGGATTCTATCATGTAAATTACAAAAAAAAAACAAGTTTTATATGTGCAATAACACACACACTTATTTATTTTGAAATCTTATATTTTTAATTCTAAATTGATTTTAGTATAAAATATTTTTTTTATGATGCTTGTTTTCTTTTAAAATAATTAAAAGCAAACAAAGTTTAATTAGTGCTCTTATATGTATTTTATTTAAACTAAAAAAAAAAAAAAATAATGTTGATGTATTTTAAAGCAGAGATTTGGTTTTGTATTTTTTTTTATAAAAAAATAATAATCATTTTTGTAAGATTAAGCCCTGTAAGATATTGTTTTTCTAATTAAGATTATGCGGGAGATAACAAAAGACATAAATAGCTGGGTAATTTATTTTCTTTTGATTAGAGAGGAGGATTCAAAGAGACTATTCTGTTCATTCAGTTTTTATTGCTCGGCTTCTTCTTATTGAGGATCGATCCAGATTGTAGCTGTTATTGAACTGTTGCATTGTGAAAGTGACTATTTTTTTTTTCATATTGGTACCATGGGAATCACCAAGTTGAATTTCTGTTGACCGACAATAACTCTATTTGCCACGATAATAGCAGTCATTCAGACGCCATGCCTGTAATATACACCACAAAGAATCTCCACAACATGATGGGCTGAGCCTTTCCAAAGATGAACCTCCGGAGCTCCAAATTGTGACTTCCATCATGACCTAACTGTCAAGTCCAGAGTGGATCCCGATAATGCCTCCAGACTTCTGAACCTGTAGTAAATGACATCCGTTGTAGAGGACTCTATAAACCGAACTTTGTGTGAACAACAGAAATTAATATTATCTCGAGGTAAATTACCTTTCCATATCAAAATCAGGGCTAAATCTCTAATTAAGTCTCTCACAAATCTCAGCTTAATCTTAAAAAGAAATTATATTTATGATGTGTAATTGATCAATTTAAATATTAATGTATGTTTGTTTATTTTACATTGCAATCTTAGTAGCAAGATTTTCAATCTTAAAATGTTGCTTGTTCGAGAGAGTGATATTTTATATGCTTAATAATTTCTCAGTTTTATGATTAACCATTGTTAAATGCTCAGACCGACCTTAGTAGTTTTCTTTTATTTTTGTTTGTTTGTTTACTTTGGCGTTAAACTAAATCAAACTTGGCTTCAGCTAGCAATTTCTAGAATATATGATTTATTTATTTTTGGTAGAGATTTATTTGCTATAATTCAGATTGCGTAATTCATGTTTCTTTCTTGTGTGAAACTAACCTTGGCTCATTTCAATGTACTTGTCCATGAACGTTTTGCAGAATTGACATTCTTGGTTCCAGCATTTCTTTTCTGGACTAAGAAAAGCTCGTCTGTGCTGTCCCATTATTCTCCACAAACATCCATCTTACTAAATCTCTATAGGGAAAAGGGAATTGGTTGAGTGAACCACTAGCAAGAAGATATCAGCCATTATTGTGTTATAGATAAGAAATGAACTTATCTGCCTGGGTATTTAACGTAGTTCTGCTCGCATACACTCAATGTTAAGATCTGCTAAGTAAATGTATATCAAGTTTCATGTTTATTTTATTATTAGGTTTAATAAATTTAAAAAGTTCTTATAAGTATTTTGGCTGACATTTGTATCAGTGTTTTCTCAATTGTCTGAACCACATTCATTAGCTTTTGCTCTCCCTGGGTTTAGTCTGGCACATTCATGTCCGTATATCCTGCCTCCCTTAAAATAAATGTCATTCTGATTTTTGGACTAGTGGCGCCCTCATGGTCAGGATATACGAAACAAAAAATATTTTGTCTGGCACAATATATATATATATAAACGATGGATTTGAAGACATTTACATATCTGAAATGTTCAGACTTTCAAATTTATAGAAATGTGTTTTATAAGTACTGACTTTTGAGTTATTATTTTAGATCTTGTTTCTACAGTTCTAGCTTTCCACTGAGGTGAGCCATAAGCTAAAAACCAACTAGTCTGGAGGTAGAGGCTTAATGATAGAGATTTTGAATTCTTTCTCTTTTAGCACTTATAAAAATAAAGCTTGATTAGAGCTGGTTATAAGCTCCATCTAGTAATCACTTAAAGGCAAGCTTAAAAGCAAGTTAGAAAACTTATGACTTGTTTTAATAATTGTTATAAGTGTACCTTTGAAGGCTTTTGTGATGTTATATTGCAGAAGATATTACTACATATTTCTGTGTTCAAATATATTTTCTAAACAATTTTTTTAAATTTATTTAGTACTTGATATAAAAACAAAAAATACTTAATTGTAATTATTAATTAGAGAAAATATAACTTACTATTAAAAATTTTCGGCTGAACGTTTTCGAGGAACCATGCCTCATACTCATAGCCTTCATGAAAAGTGTAAATATTTATTACACTTTTCATGAAGGCTATGAGTATGAGGCATGGTTCCTCGAAAACGTTCAGCCGAAAATTTTTAATAGTAAGTTATATTTTCTCTAATTAATAATTACAATTAAGTATTTTTTGTTTTTACATATAAGGAGAAATTAAAACCATATTTAGTACTTGATATAGCAATTTCAAAAATAGATAAATGTATACTTCATACACAGTTGTAAATTAAACCATGTTAGTTTTTAGTAAGTATAACTATTATTAAAAAAAATATATATACTAACGGTGATAGTAATACTTATATAAAAGAAGTGTATTTTTTCCTACATTTTAATTATTTTTGTAGAAATTTTTAAATTTATATAATTAAAGTAGTGAACCCTGTGACTTCTGCATATTTCTACCACAACATCAGATGAAAAATATTGCATCAAAACTCTCAGAGACGCGAAATCGTTCTTTTTCTTTTTGATTCAATATGATACCATTTTAACGTACATGAGATTATTAATTATACAATGAAATACTGCATAGAGTTATGTGTAAACTTTACTAAAATAGTAACAGAATGTTATAATTAACACAATTAAATTTATTTAATCTCTAAAGAACATTGTGAAAAGTTTCAAAATTGTGGAAAATATGTAAATAATAAAATAATGAGCTTCCTTTTAATTCTCATACAGGTATACTTTTATTTTTGACGGTTGCATCCAGGGATAGTATTAGGATTGAACAGCGATGTATTATCGCCTACTTCTGAAGCAGGTGTTGAAGTCGGACATAATAATTCTGCTTTAAGCAGTTCAGTTTCATTTAAACTCATGATAGAAATTCCAGTATATTCCTCAGGAATACAACATGTTAGCGAATGTCTGTGTACCATAGCATGGGACATAGGATCTGCATGCAGAAATTTCATAAAAGTCATCAGCTTTTTATTACAAATAAAATGGTTTCCTGAAATATAATAAATAATAATATTATTATTTTTTTTAAAAATGTTAATGTAAGCAATGTTATTTCAAATTATTAAACCACTAAACATCACATTGTTTCCATTTTTTATGCTTACACAAGCTGTTTATAAAGTGGCAAACCCTTCATAATGTAGAATATTCCAGTGCAACATATAGTAATTAATAGATGCAAAAAGGTTGTGTGCTTAAACCCTCTATCTAATGTAACTCTATCTAATATTCCCAGACAAGTTTCTACATTGTGATTTTCATCTGTGTGTAGATGTGGATCTGAAATTGCTACACATATATCCAGGATTCATTCCTATCATCTGGCAGTCACATTTTCTCCTTTATGTTCTTATAATCTAGGTGCATTTCTGAAAGCCATGAAATAAAATTAGTCTGGAGATATTGGGAAATGTTAGGCACAAATCTTATTGCGTGCATTGATTACTATCGCTTGTACTGGGTGGTATCTGTATAGTGTATCACAGTGTTAATATTAAAATTGTCATTTATTACACAGGCACACACACATACGCATGCACACACAGACACCCAAACACACACACACACACACATATATATATATATATATATATATATATATATATATATATATATATATATATATATATATATATATATATATATATATATATATATATATATATATCAAAACTACCCCAAATCCAAAATTAAAACAGACCAGCATAAAAATAATATAAAAACACAACCTAAGGTTTCACTGCTACAAGCAGACTTCTCAAGTGTAAAGAACTACAAAAACTACACAATATATATAATATTAAAAACTACCCAAAAATCCATTCACTTCCCTTCCACCCTTAGTATTAAAAGAACTCTTAAATAAGTTAATTGCTTCAGAATAATAAATTTTCAATAATAAAGATTCTTTAATTCTTCTTTTGATTTCATTTCTCTCAAAGAAGACAACCTTAGCTTCATCAAAATCAATAGTGTGGCCTGTATCTTTTTCATGGACATACAAATCAGAACTAATATATCTATTTTTAACTCTACTTTTATGAACCTTTATACTTTCATTTAAACTCAAACTACTCTGACCTATGTAAACCTTCTTTCATAGTTTGAGTTTAAATGAAACAATGAAGGTTCATAAAAGTAGAGTTAAAAATAGATATCTTAGTTCTGCTTTGTATGTCCATGAAAAAGATACAGGCCACACTATTGATTTTGATGAAGCTAAGGTTGTCTTCTTTGAGAGAAATGAAATCAAAAGAAGAATTAAAGAGTCTTTAGTATTGAAAATTTATTATTCTGAAGCAATTAACTTATTTAAGAGTTATTTTAATATTAAGGGTGGATGGGAAGTGAATGGATTTGTGGGTAGTTTTTAATATTATATATATATATATATATATATATATATATATAATATTAAAAACTATATATATATATATATATATATATATATATATATATATATATATATTGTGTAGTTTTTGTAGTTCTTTACACTTGAGAAGTCTGCTTGTAGCAGTGAAACCTTAGGTTGTGTTTTAATATTATTTTTATGCTGGTCTGGTTTAATTTTGGATTTGGGGTAGTTTTGATTTTATATTGACTAGTTTAGCTTTATGCTTGTAATATATATATATATATATATATATATATATATATATATATATATATATATATATATATATATATATATATATATATATATATATATATATACTAACCATTATACAATTACAAATATCCAGTAACGCCCTCTGTTTAAAGATCTATATCTCAGTAATAACAAACCTTAAAATGATACCACTTTAAGGTTGTATGCTAAACGATGTTAAATATTGAAATACAGACCTACTCAAACACAGTGCATGAAATTTTAAATAAGCAAAAGATCTTAAATTTTGCTAATAAACTAACAAGTTTACAAAGTTATTAAAGACAAACTAAACATTAGATTTTAATCTTTTAACTCCTCCCAAACTATAAATGAAAAGAAAGTTACTGTTAACACTAACTGAAATAATTATAGAAAATATACAAACCATTATACAATTACAAATATCCAGGAATGCCCTCTGTTTAAAGATCTATATCTCAATAATAGCAAACCTTAAAATGATATCACTTTAAGGTTGTATGCTAAACGATGTTAAATATTGAAATACATACCTACTTCTATATCTCAATAATAGCAAACCTTAAAATGATATCACTTTAAGGTTGTATGCTAAACGATGTTAAATATTGAAATACATACCTACTTCTATATCTCAATAATAGCAAACCTTAAAATGATACCACTTTAAGGTTGTATGCTAAATGATGTTAAATATTGAAAGATCTGTATTTAAATATTTAACATCGTTTAGCATACAACCTTAAAGTGGTATCATTTTAAGGTTTGCTATTATTGAGATATAGATCTTTAAACAGAGGGCGTTACTGGATATTTGTAATTGTATAATGGTTTGTATATTTTCTATAATTATTTCAGTTAGTGTTAACATTAACTTTCTTTTCATTTATAGTTTGGGAGGAGTTAAAAGATTAAAATCTAATGTTTAGTTTGTCTTTAATAACTTTGTAAACTTGTTAGTTTATTAGCAAAATTTAAGATCGTTTGCTTATTTAAAATTTCATGCTCTGTGTTTGAGTAGGTCTGTATTTCAATATTTAACATCGTTTAGCATACAACCTTAAAGTGGTATCATTTTAAGGTTTGCTATTATTGAGATATAGATCTTTAAACAGAGGGCGTTACTGGATATTTGTAATTGTATAATGGTTTGTATAATTATTTCAGTTAGTGTTAACAGTAACTTTATATATATATACTTAGTACTTATTAAAGATTCAGAATTTAAATTTTTAAACAAAAAAAAAGAGAAACTTGTTTTATTAATAACTAAAAAGAAAAAAAAAACATTTGCTAAAAATACTGTGAATTAATACACTGTACAGGCATACACACGCCTGGACATATATAATGCAATATATAAGGGATTTAATCTCAGACTTTGAAACAACCCTCAGCTCTCCATGTCATCTCATATTGCTGATCCACCTGATCATACATACAATGAAAAGATAATTTCAACATGGATATGATAAGGGAAATAAGCAATATGAGATGGCATAGAGATCTGAGGATCATGTGAAAGTCTGAGTTTGAATACTTTATATAAAAATACTGTGAGTGATTTACATGTTGCAAAGAATTTATCCAAACGTCAAATTTCTTCAAATGCAATTTCAGTGTTGGTGAAAGGTTTTAATTTTCACTGGCTCCTAAATGTCTTCCAGTTAAAAATGTTATATGCAATATTGAATCTTCTTTTAAAAATATAGACTTACGCAAAGGTGATGTTATTAGATTTGAGGTTTGTGATGTCTTAAAAAATATGAAAAAAAAAATAATAATTTATCTAAAGGGGAATTTGTTGCAATTCAAAATTTTAAAGTGATGATTCTGTTGTTGTTATTTGTGCTGATGAAGGGAATTTGACTGTTCTATTTAATCGTTTAGATTATAATAATAAAATTTTAAATTTATTAAATGATGGAACTTATAAAAAGTTTGTTAGCGATCCTCAGACATATTTTTTTTTTTTTAAAAAGACAAAATATCTAATGAAACGTTCTTGTATAGATAAAGATGTGAAAATTAATATTTCTCCAAGATAAGGTTTTTTGTTATATCCTAAATTTTATGGTTTGCCTAAAATCCATAAACCTGAGATACCATTGCAACTTATTGTGTGAGCTATAGGTTCTCCTACACATGCTTTGGCTTGATATTTAGCCCAGTGCTTACAATCATTGATAGACAATATTCCATCATAAATTAAAAATTCAAGTCATTTTATTTCTATAATTAAAAACTTAAAACTAGTTAGAACTGATTTATTGTTTAGTTTTTATGTTTCTACTATATTTATTAATATCCCTGTTGAAGAAGCATTATTTATGATATTTCAATACAATGGTTTGCCTGCTTTTATTGTACGATTAATGAAGCATTATCTTCAAAATACATTTTTTATTCATGATTCTCAAAAATTTAAACAAATTAAAGACTTTCCATGGGATTTCCACTATCACCTGTAATTGCTTATCTTTTCATGGATAATTTTGAAAATAAAGTAATAAATGCAGCTACCAAAATATCTTCTATTTGGCTAAGATATGCTTTAAATTATTTTCCTGTTTTTTTCCTAAATAATTAGCATACTAATATTAAATTTATTATGGAAGTGTAAAATAACAAATTGCTTTCTTTTCTAGATATTTTAATTAAAAGAAAATGTGTGTTGACCTTTTCAGTATCAGTTTACAGGAAATCTACCCATACAAACAGATATCTTAATTTTAATTCTCATCATAACCCTACTCAAATATTTTCTGCAGCAAAAAATCTTTTGACTAGATCTTATAGTTTGTCTGATAAAGATCATCTTGTTCAAGGCATACAAAAATATACTTTCTAATGATTATAATTGAAATGTAATAAGTAAGGATTTACATAGCATTGATCCTAAAGGAAAAAAGAGGATAGAATTGAAAATTAATTTTATAATAGAGTAGTCTTACCTTATATTGATGAAGTTATTGATAAGACCAGTAGAAGACTATAATATAAAGTCTACTTTTTTACTGGAAAGAGAATTGGTGATTTTTACACAAACCTAAAGACAGTATTTTGGAACACCAGGGAGGTTTATGAAATTCCATGTTTGTCAAGCTCAAGAAGCTGTGTAGGTCAGTCCAATAGACAACTAAATGTCCAAGTTAAGAAATACAAAAGTGCTTTTAATCAGAAAATTAAGACATCAGTTTTTATTTCCCATTTTAAGATATTGGTCACAAGCCTGATCTTGACAATGCAACTGCTAATTTGGAAATGTATGATTTAAAAAACACAAGAGAGTCAACTGAAATATTAAAGAGACCTACTGGTTTAAAAACAAATTGAAGAAGCACAATGAATTCCAACTATTTGGAAACCTCTCATTTTATCTCTGTCTTCTAATATTAACTTAAAATTAATAGATGAAAAAAATGAGGGAAATAAACATTTGATAAGCCTCATCTTTTAAACACTCAACTATTCCAAGCTGGATCTCATTTCTCATCTGGCATTCTCAGACTCATTACTGTTATATATATATATATATATATATATATATAACAGTAAATAAATGGTACTATATATATATATATATATATATATATATATAGTACCATTTATTTACATATGGTACAAATATATTGCTATTCAGTATTACATTTAAAAGCTAAAAAAGAAAAAGAAAAATCTTTAAAAAAAGACACATTAAATTTTTTTTGGTTAGCATAATTTATTTTTTTTAAAACCATACAATGTGAGTTGATTTTTGTTTTGATTTGTTGCTTTAATTTAAAAAATAAAAGTTAAAATTGAAAAGAACAAAAGGAATTTCACACAATGTTTACCACCAAGAAACGTTAGAATATTAATTCAAGATGGCCAAAAAATTTGCTATAAAAAGAACTTTGTACCAGAAAAAGAAAATATATGTATAAGATTATTAACATACATTTCATAATAAGAATAGCATGTGAAGAAGTCTAAATACCAGATCTTGAGTGTAAAAAGGGGAGACGAGTTTGATAAGCATCTTGTCTGTTTTTTTTTCTTTTAGTTGGTCCTGGATAATAAAATATAATCAGGACCATTGTATGCTGAAATAATTATGTATGTTGGAGTGGACTGAGGCTTTTGATTACATTGTTCCTGAAGATGTACACCAGAAAAGCTTTCTTGACTAACCATTAGGACAGACCGAGATCAACTTATAATTGATGGACACGAGCTACTTCTACCACAGAAAAAACTATGCATGTTAACCCATAACCTACATAAAGTTACCAGTAAGCTTAAATATTCATACCCCAATAGTGACTAAATTGAGTTTGCAAACAATTTTTAATATAAATGTGTGATATAAACCAATAGAGACATTCCCAAATTAGGACATTTTAATCCATGGATTATATAAAGATAGAACTGGAAGAAATAGAATGTATTAATTATATAAAATGTACCATGATCTAACACATATGGTCCTTTCTAAATAACGGTAACTATTTATTAAGTATTTTAATAACATATTAAAATATTTACCTTTATGGTCACTTTTATTTGTATGTTATTAATTTTAATTATTTATTTTAGTTTATTAGAATTTGAACATATAACTTATCCTTTGCCGATATTTATTAATTATGCCCCAAGAATAATATCTAGAAAATAATCTTAGTTACAGAAGTATATGACCCAAATTTCTCTTAAAATCATTTTCCATTCTAATTTTCGAGGTGCGATACGATGTATTTCTGTGGATTTTTATATGAATCCTGCCCCTTATAAAAAGATAATAAAAAGCTGATTTTTTCAATAGCGTAAGTCAAAATAATTAAAAGGCTGGTTAATCAGGAAATATAGCTATGTTTTAGAAATAGTAATCAGATATATTTTGTATCCATAGCTTGATTAACTTTCACTAAATTTATGGTGAGTAAAAGAAAGCCTGCCATATATACCAGAATATAGAGAAAATGCTGCAATCAACTATTCCATGATAATCAAACCCTTGTGCATTAGAGGTTTTCTCCATCCACTCTCAAAATCCCTTAAATCACACAAACTCGCAGGGCTATCTGTCTTTCTATTTTGCAATCACCACCTATGCAAATTTGAGTCAGACAAGAAAAACAACATCACTAGCTACATCAGGGATTTAATAAGCATGAGTTTTAATCACAGAACAATAGCCAACAGAATTGAAGGCTTTTACAAAAGACTTCAACAGAATATAAAAGAAGACAGACAACATCTGACTGTACCATATAAACCTGCAGTGGAAAAACCTTTAGTAAAATCTTACAGAAAAAGTTTAAACTGGGATTTAGAACCCTACCAAACACCAATAGACTTATTAATAATACAAAAGATAAAAGAAGCATTGAAGAAACCCCTCAGGTAGTTTATAAAATGGTGTGCTCTCAAATAAAGTGTGATTCAATTTATTATGAAGAAACTTGTGTCACAGTGGGAAATAGATTGGCTCAGCACATATACATATGTACAAGAGCAATAACTAAAAAGAAGGCAGCTCTGTATTTACTGACCATCAGCAGTAGCTCATCCCCAGATTTGAGCACTCCAAGGATGATATTTTATGTATGGAAAGAAACATTATCAAGAGGAAGGTAAGGAAGCCTGTTTCATCACTAGCGATGCCAAATCAATAAACAGAAGAGACTCTTGTTTCACCATTTCTAAAAAATGGATGATATAGAAGGCAATTTGCATTTAACTAATAATCTGAAAAGACTATGAATGTGGAGCAACAAGGGCTATGAAAGTGCTAAGTATGCATATCAGAATATATATATATATATATATATATATATATTCTGATATATATACTTATATATATATATATATATATATATATATAAAAGCCTACAAATTATTACATAAAAAGTTTCACCACAATGCATCAGTGTATTATTAATATGTTAAAATGTCGAAAATGTTATGACCCAAATATGAATGTCAATAATCTTAAACAATTTACAAGGCATACTCCTTTAATAATAAAGGTGGAATTTATATATATATATATATATATATATATATATATATATATATATATATATATATAATTATAAGATATATATATATAAAATATCTATATATACAACAAAAAAATTGTATTAAATCATTTTATAAAAGAAGATAATATGAGGAAAATAATTGCTGTCGATTCACAACAAGCATGGACCCAAAAAATGGCAGTTATTAAAAATTTCACAATTAAAAATGACATATATAATACATATGGAAATATAGCTAAATTACATAAAGAGCAATTTAAAAATTTATATATTAAGTATGGTTATAAAAGTAAATGTATAGATAATATTTTTTATAAAAATAAATATAATAGAAATAAGAAATCTAATAATAAATGGTTAAAAATTTCATATCATCCTAAGATATATAATGCATTATTAAAAAATTATGTAAATAGTAAAAAAGATACAAATATAGGTTGGGAAAACAGTAAAGATTTAGATAAATTAATAGGTAACTATAAAATATTAGATGATTTAAAATATAAGAAAGGTATGGTTTATAAAATTATATGTGGAATTGTAAAAGAGTATACTATGGACATACAAGTAAACAATTAGAAATAAGAGCTAAAGAACATAACGCTGCAATAAATAGGAGAGATGATAAATCTGCTTTGTTTATACATTATTTAGAATATGGTCATAAAATAGATTGTACTAAAAATATACTAGCATTAAATTACTTGAAAAATGTTAATAGGCATAAAATATATGAAACTAGTTATATTAAAAATAATAGTAATAATTGTATGAACATTTATAAGGGTTCAATTAATTTGACTAATAATTGGCTAAAATTAGATGATTGGATAGATAAATCAGAAGGATGTTAATATTTTAATGTTTTGTGTGTTTTTGTGTGTTTTTGAGTATATATGAATATACTATAATTAATGAAGGAATATATATTTTTTTTATATTTTTTATTTTTATATTGTATTGTATGTATTAATGAAATAATTGATGATAATAATTGTTTTTTGTTGGTTGTATTATAAATAGATGTCGCTATATGTATGTTTTACGGTAATCGTGAGTAGACATATTGAAAAGGATACAAATTATATGTATCGAAAAAGGCTTTTTTATTGAAAATTTGTTATTTTCATGTTTTTTGTTGTATATATAGATATTTTATATATCTTATAATAAACTTTTTATATTTAAAATAACAACATAAAGAAGTATTTTTATATTCTTTATATATATATATATATATATATATATATATATATATATAATACAGGCAAATGCAAATGTTTGAATAGTATTATCTGTATTTAAAAACTATAACGTCCGAATCAAGAACATTATACAAAAGTAATGGTATTTTTTCTTGATTTAAACACTGTACGAAATATTTTTGCAATATGTAAAAAATCAATAATTTTCACCACTACAATTTCTTTTGTTTCATTTTGAAAGTGATGAATGAATGTTTTAGACCATTTAAAAATTATTTTTGACATAATATAAATTATTTTAATAAAATATGGTAAAAACAAATTATTTTAGAAAAATATATAATATTTTAGTAAAAATATTTAAGATTTTAGTAAAAAAATATTTACTTTTCCACAACATAAAATTGAGAAAAAAATCACTGGCATCAGCAACACTTTTTAGTTGGTTATTAATGTTCATTTTAGATTTGCCACTATCGAATATTTTTATAATTATAAATAAATATTTATTTTTGAAAAAACTTTCATTCACTTTCATAACCTGACAAATTATTAATATATGTTTTACAAATGAAACTAATGTGAATATAATATTAAAAGAAGAATATATTTTTATGACTGAGATTGTGAATTAACCAATTAAAAGTTTAGGGTGTTACTTCACTTAGCCAATAAAGTTAATTGTCAAAGAAAAAGTTAATAGTCAGGCAGCAATCATTAAGATCATACAATGTTAGACTTTTAAAGTGTTAGTTGGAAAATACTATGATGATAGTCGAAAGCACTTCTAAGTACATATAATTTTTAAAGTTATAATTTTATATCTGGTTACTGTGTTTATAAATATTCAGTTATATAATTACACACACATTGTCTATACTGTAGATAAAATGTAAAAATACATATTTTATTAGTACATTCAGAAAATTATCAATTATTATGGTAAAAAAAAATCCGTTACAAAACAATACTTATTAATTCATTCTGGCTAGTCTTGATATAGCATCCCTTTGTTAAAGCCCTATTGCTATGCATATTAGAAAATACATTAATGTATCAGCATGTCTATTCATTTAATTGGTATAGGTCCTGTATTTTCAATTTTGGAATCACTCAGGAGGCTCATCTATATAACAGAGTTAAATGCAACTGTATTTTATAGCTCGGTATTCATATACCATGAGAAAAAATCCAGTCATTGTTTTACACACACACACACACACACACACACTTTTATATATATATATATATATATATATATATATATATATATATATATATATATATATATATATATATATATATATATATATATATACTGTGGGCTAGCTAATACCCTAAGTCCAACCACAGTGAATGTATGTTTTTGCTCAGACTTAAAGAATGACCTGCATTAACCGTTACATAATATTTTAAGGGAAATTATTTTAAGAGGGCAATGAGTTCATGAAGTATAATATAAAAAATAAGAGAATTTTTTATTTATTTTTAAAACATGATGGCACAAAGGGATAAGATAAATTTACATAATTAAATAGAATCCATTAAATTAAGCAATTAATTTATAAAACATTTTAATTAAAACAAAAATAGATAATAGGGAAAAATAGTAACAATAGGTTACTAATAAGTAGTTTAATTAAATATATAATTGGGAAAAAGGAGTATAAATAAATAACTTTTCTTTTGTTTTTCAATCTAGGAATCTGCTGAAGCTCTTGCAAAGGACTCATATAAGAATAATTTCTAGAATCAGTTGAAAATTGTTTTAAAATAAATAAATTCATTTTTGAATTCCTGCTTGCTGTCTCTTTTATTGTTGCTGTAGATTATTTGCTTTATCTGTATTCAAATCCAGAACTTTGTTACTCTACAGAAATGCAGGGATAGTTTTCATTGCCTTCACGCTCATCTCTCTGGGACTGGAGTCATAAACATGTAAGCCAGCCAAAAAACCAAGAAAAATGCCCAACAAATATGTACCCTGTAGTAATTAATTCTTTTTATGGAAATAAGAATAAAAAATGGAACTGTCATACAACATTAACGGAACCGATCTTGACACATGCATGCTAGTTACTGGTAACTATCCCCTTATTTGAAATGTGCCTTTTCTCAAAGTAAATATAGATATATAGTTTATTTTTTATTTAAATGGTATTTTATAAATTGTTTTTTTTTTTTTTTTTAATATTGTAATTGGTATTGAACTTAATAGGGATAATGGTGATGAATCTTCTTAATTTGGGTGAAAAATACCTCACTAAACTTGATCGCCATTTTAATCTATAATTAGGCATTTCATTTTATGTATATGTTTTATTTCTAAAGACAGTAAAAAAGAGAAAAATGAAAATGCAGAAAGAGCAAACTGTCTCTCCCTCATTCTTTTTTTTTTATATTAATAATGCAGTGTTACCTATTAAGTTCTAGTTTATTGGTATAATATTTGAGATTTAATGATTAAAAAGTTGATTTAGTTTTCTATTTGTTAGAAAAGAAAAAAAAAGGAAGTCCCTTACTTATATTTCTTTGCTATATATTTCTCCTTAATTTAATTCAAAAAGTTAGAAATATATGTGTATATTTTTTAAAGAATGTAAAATAACAAAACTTTCATTTTTCATCTAGCTGTGAAAGACAGAGTACAGTCGCCTGTATTTATCGATATTATAGTTTTAGGGATAAAAAAAAAATATTAACTCTGTGGTGAACTGGCTGAACATTAACTAATTTTTAACATATCTGCCTCATTGCATAAGGGATTTAAATTGTATTGGAAAAAAAGAAATATTTTTTAAACGATTTTTTTTTTTTTTTTTGGTTAGACTTTCATAATGTTTTGTATACGTTTACCAACTAATTTAAAGGTCATTGGACCATATTTATATTATATTGCTTACAAAAAGAAAACTAAGGCAAATGTTTAATCATTAAATCTCAAGTCTTATGCCAAGAAACTAGAACTTAATAGAGAACACTGCATTATTATTAATAATAAGAGGGGGGAGGCGCTTTCTGCATTTTTGTTTTTCTCTGTTTTTCTGTTTTTTTTTTTTAAATAAAATATATACATAAAATAAAATACTTATATATGTGCGTGTGCATGCGTGTATGAGTAAATTAAACCAAAGTCAATTAATCCTTCCAGCAACGTTTACCGACATTCGTGTTTGCCTATCACCAAAACTAAAAAAAAACAGGTGTCTGCCTACTTTGTCATGACCTTTGTCATTGTAAGAATACTGGTAAGGGTTCACACATGTAAGGGGTTATTTATTTCAATTTACTTTGCATAAATAAATTTATGGGTATATTAAGTAAATATTAGTATGAAATAAACTTTAAACATTTACTTAAAGAAAAAAAAGACAATAAAAATATTACCATATAATTCCACCAAATGCATCTTCTTAAACTTTGGAATAATTTCCCTTCTCACTGTATTTAAACAATTTCTGGTTAAAGTCAAAACTTTTAAATATTTTAGATCTTTAGGCTGTCGAATCGGAAAGTCTACAATATTATTATTGTCCAAATGTAAGTTTACAAGATGAGATACATAGCGTTGTGTCTCCAATGGTAGACTTGAAATTGATGTATTTGTAATACTTAGAGTGTGCAAAAAGTAAGTATCCACTCCTTCAAAAGCATCATTGTCAAGATGATTTAGTGATACACCCGTGATTTCGATTTTTTGAACTCGAATTGTACCAAATGCACGTCTAGGAAGATGTGTCAACTTAAGGTTCTCTAAATTAAGACTATGGATACTATAAAATTGGTTAGTGAGATTAAAATATTCTTTAACATAATTCATTGTAGAAATGTCAGCACAGATCGCCCTCAAATGAGAACAGGAACATAATGAGGCAACTTTGTGAGGGCATCTTGGGACAGCAGGTTTACAATTACCCAGATATAAAAAAATGCCAAAAATGAATGTCAAATAAACAATATTCATTCCGATTATCTAAAAATAAAAAAATATATATAAGATGTAGTGTACATTTATATATAAAATTTAAATTCGATGTTTAAAAATTTATACAATTTTAACTATAGAATGTTCATATATATATATATAAAGAAGGAATATAAAGATATACAAAAATGATGAATTTAAAAGAATTGAATATCTCGAATTTTGTAAAATGGTGCGGGAAAGAGTTGAAAATGATATAAGAAAGTTTAAGGGTGAACTAGCAAGGAAAACTGTAGAAGAAAATAAAAGTCTCAAGAATGTAAAACAATATTTTGGTATTGGTAGGGAATTTAGATTTGCAAGAAGAAAAAAAGATGGAATTATTACTAAAAAAAGAGTTGACATTATGAAATGGGTAGAAGACGTTTATCAAGAATTAAATAGTAATAAAGAACAAGTATCTCCTAATTCTATTACATCTTTTGAATTGCCCAGAATTTTAAATGAAAAAGTGAAACATGCTATTAAATGTATGAAGAAAGGAAAGGCTCCAGGTAATGATGGAATTATGATTGGTATATTAAAAGAAGCAGGTAAATAAATTAGCAAAGTTATATACCAGATGTCTAAATGATAAAGATGTACCAGGTGATTGGAAGAATGCAGTAATAATATTATTTTTTTTAAAAAGGTGATAAAGAAAATATTAGAAATTAAAGATTTATCAGCCTTATATCAGTTTTATACAAAATTTTTATCAAGATAATTACAACTCGTCTACAAAGAACATTGGATTTCCACCAACCAACGGAACAAGCTGTGTAGATCATATCCATGTAATGAGAGAAGTTATATAGAAGACAAATTAATATGAGTTGATATTATGTTATGAATTTGTAGATTATGAAAAGGCAATTGATTCTATAAACATTTCATCAGTGATTAAATCATTGGATATTGTCATATTTTAAAGAATATATATGCAAATGAGATATTAATTTATATAATGCGATGTATATAAATTGTAATAAATTAATGATCAGCATTTCAAGCTAATGTACATCCGCTTTCTTTTATGAATGTTAATAATAAATGAACACTTTCATTTCCACCACAAGATAAAGTCTTTGCGAAAGAATAGAATGAATCGAGCTATTGTTTCAGCCCAAAAGCTAAAATATGGAAAATCTTAAGCACTGGAAATGAAAGCTGATCTTTAGTTTATTACAATTTATATACATCGTGCTATATAAATAAATATCTCATTTACATATGTTTAGTTTCATTTAAGAATGATGTGTCCTAATTTCTAGAAAATTCCAGAAAATTCCGTAGGCGTCATTCATTCAGACATGGTAAAGAGTAATTTAAAGTGAAAGGTTTATATTCACGCTTTCATTAACATTGTTTAAGATGTGCCCACATTTAAGCATTTGGATTGAAAAAATAGGTGGATTCATTCTATTCTTTCGCAAATACTTTATCTTGTGTTGAAAATTAAAATATTAATTTATTATTAATATTCATAAAAAAGCACATGTACATTAGCTTAAAGAATATTTATAAAAATGCAACAGCAACAATTATATTACATAATGATACTGGGAAACCCAACATTGAGAAATGTGTAAGACAAGGTGACTCCATATCTACAAAACTTTTTACAGCAGTGTTGCAAGAAGTATTTTGTGGATTAAAATGGGAAACTAAAGGAGTGAAAGTAAATGGAGATTATTTAAGTCATTTAGATTTTGCAGATGATATAGTTGTTTTTTGCAAATAATGCTACAAAGCTGCAGAAAATGTAGCAGGAGTTATCAGATGAATGTAGGAAAGTAGGAATAAAGATAAATGTTTAAAATACTAAAGTAATGTTTAATCGATTTGTCAAAATATGAAAATAAAGATTGATTATGATGAATTAGAAGAAGTTAATATTTACAAATACTTTAGCCAGATTATTAATACAGATGGAAATATAACAG
The DNA here is from genome assembly GCA_028023455.1 of Epiperipatus broadwayi. Classification (NCBI taxonomy): domain Eukaryota; kingdom Metazoa; phylum Onychophora; class Udeonychophora; order Euonychophora; family Peripatidae; genus Epiperipatus; species Epiperipatus broadwayi. Next base: position 2,356,972 of record JAQFVV010000171.1, read on the forward strand.
ATGAAATTAATCATAGAATTAAACATGGTCTGAGTGCTTATGGTAGAAATAACTTGATACTAAAAGGAAATATGCCTATGTGTTTAAAAAGGAAGTTTTTAACAAATATCTTTTAACATTTCTTACTTATGGATCTGAGACTTGGACACTTAATAGAAAAGCAATACAGAGACTCCAGACCACTCAAAATAGTATGGAGAGATGCATGTTGGGGGTAACAAGAAGAGATCAAAATTGCAATCTATGGGTAAGAGAACAAACATGTGTTACAGTCCTCATTGAAAAAAATAATAGATTGAAGTGGAGTTGGGCTGGACATATTGCTAGAAGAGATGATAATATATGGACAATTGAAATCCAAAACTGGATTTCAAAAGATTGTAATAGACTCAAAAAGGGACAACATGGGAGATGGATGGATGAACTAAGAAAGTGTGCAGGGGTGATGTGGAGAAGAAAAGCTAAAGTTTGAAGACGATGGATTAAACTAGGAGAGACTTTCATCCTGCAATGGATTGAAGGTCTCTCCAAGTTTAATCCATCCTTTCCGACCTTTATCTTATCTTCTCCACATGACCCGTGCACACTTTTGTATTTCATCCACCCATCTCACATGTGGTCTCTTTCTGGGTCTTCTACAATATTTTGAAATCCAGTTTAGGATTTCAATTATCCATACATTATCATCTCTTCTATCAATATGTCTAGCCCAACTCCACTTCAATCTTTTAATTTTTTTCAGTGAGAAAAATAACATCTGTTTGTTATCTTAACGATGCATTGCGTTTTTGATTTCTTCTTGGAACTTTCAACATGCATCTTTCCATACTTCTGTGAGTGGTCTTGAGTCTCTGTATTGCTCTTCTATTAAGTGCCCAAGTCTCAGATCCATAAGTAATAAATGGTACAAGACATTTGTTAAAATCCTTCCTTTTCAAACACATAGGCATGTCTCCTTTTAGTATCAAATTATTTCTACCAAAAGCACTCCAAACAAGTTTAATTCTATGATTAATTTCATCAGTTATGTGTCCATCTGTATTAATAATATGACCAAGATATTTGTAACTGTTAACTTCTTGTAATTCATCATAATCAATATTTATTTTCATATTTTGAGAAAATCGATTAAACATTACTTTAGTCTTTTTAACATTTATCTTTAGTCCTCATTTCCGACTTTCATCTGATAACTCCTGCAACATTTACGGCAGCTCTGAAGCATTATTTGCAAAAAAAACAACAACTATATCATCTGCAAAATATAAATAACTTAAATAATCTCCATTTACTTTCACTCCTTTAGTTTCCCATTTTAATACAAAATATACTTTTTGCAACACTGCTGTAAAAAGATTTGTAGATATAGAGTCACCTTGTCTTACACCTTTCTCAATGTTGACTTTCCCAGTATCATTATGTAATCTAATTGTTGCTGTTGCATTTTTATAAATATTGTTTAAAATATGACAATATTGTGGATCTATATCTTGATGATCCATTGCTTTAATCACTGAAGAAATGTTTATAGAATCAAATGCCTTTTCATAATCTACAATTCCAAAATATAATGGCAACTCATTTTCATTTGACCTTTCTATAACTTCTGTCAATACATGATATGAACTACTGTAATAAAAACAATGTTAAACACAGCTTTTTCTCTTGGTTGGTGGAAATCCAGTGTTTTTTTTAGACGAGTTGTAATTATCTTGTTTTTGTTTTTTTTTATAAAACTGATAAAAGGCTGATTGGTTTGTAATTTCTAATATCTTCATTATCACCTTTTTAAAATTTTAATGTTATTAATGCATTCCTCCAATCATCTGGAACAGATTTATCATTTAGATATTTGGTATATAACTTTGTTATTTTTTTTTCTATTTCTTCACCTGCTTCTTTTAATATATCAATTATAATTCCTTCATTACCTAGAGCCTTACCTTTCTTCATACATTTAATTGAACATTTCACTTCTTTATTTAAAATTCTGGGCAATTCAGAAGATGTAATAGAAATAGGAGGTACTTGATCTTTATTACTATATAATTCTTGTTAAAAGTCTTCTACCCATTTCATAATGTCATCTTTTTTTAGTAATAATTCTATCTTTTTTTTTTATTGCAGATATAATTTTCCTACCACTACCAAAATGTTATTTTACATTCTTGATACTTTTATTTTCTTTTACAGCTTTCTTTCCCTAGTTCACAGTTATACTTTCTTATATCATTTTCAACTCTTTTCTGTGCCATTTTCCAAAATTCAAGATATTCAATCCTTTTTAATGCATCATTTCTGTATATCTTCATATTCCTTTTTTTCTTCATAAAATCTCTAGTCTCTGTTAAAATTTTATTGGTCAATTGCTACTTTTTTCTACCAGCTATCTTTGTTGCAGTTTTTAAAAGCGTACCATTTATTTTCATATTAATTTCATTCAAATCTGAATCATGATCAAAATCTACTATTACTTGAAACCGATTTTTAAGTTCTAATTTAAATTCATTAGACAGTTTCTGAAGATTAGGAATATCAACTGTAAAAAATATTTTCTTAATAAATTTTGTCTCTCTAGATTTGCATTAACACATATTTTACATCTTACTAGTCGATGATTACTTTCTGTGTTAAATTTATTAAGAACATTACATTCTTGAAGTATGTATTTTCTGTTAGTCAAAATATAACTCAATTCTGCTGTATCTTCACTGTGATGCTTACATGTCGATTTCCTTTTAATATTTTTCTCAAAATAAATTCATAATATAAATTTCTTCTTTTTCAGCAAACTTCACTAGTCTATGTCCTCTGCTACTTCTTACCATAACCAAAATTATCTACAGCACTTTCATCTTTTATTTGTTTAGCAATTTTAGCATTAAAGTCTCCCATAACCATTTTAAAATGTTGTTTAATCTGATCAAAAACCTTTTGCCCATCCATATAAAATTCTTCTACTTCTTTATCACTATGAGAACTTGTTGGGTCATAAACCTGAATTATATGCATTTGTTATCTGCTGTTAAGTTGTATAACTAATCTTTCCACTCTGTCTAAAACACCATTAATCTCTTCAATGTTGTTCTTCCACTTTTTATTTATAATGAGTCCTATTCCACTTGTAATTTCAATATCTGTGCCTTTACAATAAAAAAACATGTCCACTTTTTAAATCAATTGTCTCTTCACCTTTTCTTCTAACTTCAAAAAGTCCAATAATGTCCCATTTAATATAAGACAGTTCTTCTTTTAATTCTTGCCATCTTTCTTCACTTGAAAGTGATCTGCAGTTGTAAGTACTTAAATAAACAGGTGTAATCACACAGCAGCCTGGGTCTGCAATCAGAGGATTCTTAGCATCCATCACCTTACACCATCATCCACTGCCCTGGTTGGTGAATTTACAGCCTCCTGGGAATAAGGGTCATGATTTATTTTGTCTGTCATATATATATATATATATATATATATATATATATGTGTGTGTGTATTAGAAAATTTTTATTTTGTCTGTCATATATATATATATATATATATATATATATATATGTGTGTGTGTATTAGAAAATTTTTATCATTGACACAAACATTCATTCTGCCTTATCAGGCAACTGAGAAGAAAGACCATGTTGTTTCTTGATCTTAAACTCAGAGGTAAAAGCCATTAAACTCACTGCGCTGGAAAATGTATGTTGGTGAGCAGCCCATTCATGTTCTTATACTATATGAATAATCACATAGTTATAACAGCTTCAATAATAAGAATGCACGGAGTGGACATTATGTATTTGCCCTGCTTGGTTCATTTAAGGCCTCCAAGAGGAATCAAAGAGTTTTCTTTCAGTTAATAGCAAACTTCTTTCTGCAGCCATATATATATATATATATATATATATATATATATATATATATATATATATATATATATATATATATATATATATATATATATATATATATATATATAAATAGTAATATATCCATTGTTTTCCACCTACTTCAATATATAAACACTTATTAATTAATATTTTCCTACATTAGAATAATAATTGCAATAATAATAAACTGACTCATGAGTCTGTGATCCCATTCTAATGTTTTCAGATCGTCTTAAAGTCAAATAAATATCAACGACACATAATTGACTGCATAGAAATATCATTCCATTCCAACTCTTTAATCATTACAATGATATCTGTATGACTAACTATAACAATCGTATTTAAATAAAGTTAAAATAATATTTTAACTAAATATTTAAAAATAATAATATTGAAATTTATTATAAAAATAAATTTATATTCTAATTTTTATTTGAAGTAAATCTCGATCTAAATCTTTATTGTATTTTAATGACATTAAATAACAAAGTCAATTTTATGAAAATCCATAAACCAGACAAAATTTAGAAAAAATGTAAAATAATAGTTTTATTAAACAAACTATAACAGCATTGATTTAAAATATGATAAGTACACTGTAAAAATAGTTACTTTAGGTTTTAGAGGGTTTTAAAATAATTTAAGAAAAATCTCTATTATAATTTAATAAATGTAATAAAATATAATTCGGATTATTAAAATACTCCAAAATCATGCCCCATGATGATAATTTTAACCTTTAATACTATAAATATAATATAAGTAATCTTATAATACACATTTTTAAGTTATTTATTATTTTCTTTAATAAATAATTAGCATATAGCTATCAATATATAACTATGTTTTCACACTTTTACATAACAATAAGTTCTGTATTTGAATGCAACTTAAGTCTAATAATAAAACTAATGATTGTTATTAGTTTGAAACAAATAACAAAAAACCTTAAGTTTATTGTGAAGTAACCCTATGTGACCATTGAATATGATAACGGTTGTGCATGATTAAATAAATTACGATTTATTTAATAGTTTTTTTTTCTGACTGTATGATAATTTATGGCCCAATTATCAAATACTTTTTTGATAAAATAATCATTTTAATAAATACAAGACACATATTAAATATACTGATTTTTATAACGGTGCAATAAAGTAAATATTGAATTTAATCAATGTCTGTAATGAATGATAAATAGAAATATGGAAACATAAATAAAGTCCTACTACACAATTTTAAATTCTACAAAATCAATGTATTTACAAAAACAATATTTAGAATTTTCAAATAAATACTTAAGCGTTATTTTACAACATACAAAGTATAAACATTTTACCATTAAGATGACTATTTTCAAATCCCAATAAAATAATTTTATAGATAAAATTTTCTAAATACAATCAGCAAAATGTGAGTTTCGTAATACATCCATCTATCCAAAATAAATTATTATAACCTTTTGTAATAAGACTATAATTATTTATTAATACCTCTATATTTCAAAGTGAGCAAATATTTGAATTGCTGCTCTATACATTAAATTATCATAATATATATTCTTTGTTTCCTTTAAATAAAGCTAAACAAACAATATAAAATATTGTTATACCTTTGATGATTCTATGAATTACTATTCCCCTCAGTGAAAATCAGCGTTTACCTTTTCCATAATAGTTTTACAAATACTTTACTGAGTTAACCAGAATATCATTAAACTTATATGCTATTTAATTGGTCATTAAGTACTTGGCAACAATTATCCCTTTTTAAAATACAAATTTCAAAATACAGTTTAATATAAGTAAAACAGTCAAGCATTTTGAACTAAAGAATATTCTAATTTGTATCTCACATTAACATACAGGTTTACAATTGGCATATAATAAGGAATTACTCTTATTATAATTCTTTTTTCAAACAAATCCTATTTTTTTAAAAATAGCAATTATTAAACATCTTTCAAAATTAATTGAAATTTTATTATCTGTTTCGATTTATCCTGGGATTATTTAAGAAAATCAGGATTATGCACTTGGAAATATTTAAATATTTATTGTTAATTTTTGCTTATGTGTGATGCTAACTAACATTCATAATACTAACAACCTTATACTCATAGATGTCATAAATTCTAGGTTTTGTATCTATGTAAACATATACAAGCTTGTCTTAATTGGAATAACTTTTCTCAAGATATTTAAATATATATCAATGATATATTACATGTGATGTCGGTAACCAGATTCTTTATAGAAGGAATTTTAATAATCCGGATATAAGAATTTAATGGGAATTATGTCAAATGGACCACCTGTCTTCATGACTAGATGACATATGTTTTCCCTGAAACTTACACTATGCCCTATGGGAATTAAATACAAAAACTGACTACACATGTGAACAATAACAGTTACATCTAACAAGAATACCTTAGGTTTAAACAACATAAGCACATACAAGTAATAGACTAAAGATATAACATTTTAAATCAATTTATCATAACATATGAAATAGTCCCCATAACTAAAACACAAAGTTCCATCCAAAAATCCATAAAGGCCCAACAGTAGGAGTATGCACTCTAACATTACCAGAATGCACTAGCATATATTCATTGATAATAGCATATGCACAGAGCACACAAAAATTAACACATGTAAATAAGTGGTTCATAATATAATTCATTATCTAAAATATAAAAATCGTGACTGTGCTAATAATTAATCCCCAAATAAATATCTTTCATTGAGGAAGCCTGTATTCATCATAACTTTAAAATTTCAATTTGCAATATATGAGGAATATTTTTTACAGAACAAATCACTCTTGTTTATTGTATCTTTTTTAAATTTGAAATAGAATAATATTAAACAAACAAAATAAGCATATATTAAAACAAACAATAAAAATTACCAACGAATGATATCATTCAATAACAATTGTCCAGAGATGTTCCATTTGAAAACAAACCATCATTTACCACACTTTCAATATATTTTAAATATACATAATCTATTATATACTACATTATTGTATATCCATATATATATATATATATATATATATATATATATATATATATATATATATATATATATATATATATAATGGCTATTAAAATTTAAAATGATAAATATAAAACATTATTTTTTTTTAAATATAACAATCCCAAAAATAAAATTAATAAAAGTTGAAATTATTTATCCAAAACACATTCTGAAACATACATTTAAATAAAAGTTTGAACAGTCAATGCATTTATCAAAATCCTTTTTTCTTTCCTCGTATAGAAAGTAAGCTTGAAAATTAGAATGACAAAAATCATTTTCTCTTAGATAATGTAATTATCCACCCATTCTTGTAAATTTACAACTTCTTTTAATACTTAAGGAAAAAACACTTTCAAACACAATAGAAAGAAAACTTTCGTTTTATAGGTGGTTCCAATTGGAAGAAATATGTATTAGAATTTTTAGCTTTATTTCAGATAGCTAGATAAAATCCCAAAATTAAATATTTTATTTCTCCAAGTATATAATTAACATAAATATCCATATTTTTTTTTCTTTTTTAGAAATAACAAAATGATACACTATTATAAGTATTGTTTTAAATATAACATATTTTAGCAGTATTGTTATATAATATTATAACATAGTAGATGAATAAATTAGTAATTCAACTTTTAAATGGCATTTTATATTGTAAGTCATTAAAACATTTACAATATTTGTGCAGATGATTAAATAATTTAATTCAGAAGTTTATATTAAGTTATTCTAGAATCACAAGAAAGTCTGTAAGGAAATAGAAAAATATTTTTATAACATGATAAACAAATTCTTATGTAATACATCCTTGTGTTGTCTATGATTTTTACACAATCACTTTATCTGATGATTAAGATGAGAATTCTGGTAACATAATTTGATCAAAGCCATCCATTTATATTTTTTCTCAGGTATTGAAACAGGTAAGTAGCAATGCTGATTTCCTAAGAGCAGACTACTTTTTTATTTTTACATTTCATTTTAATGCTCCTCAGAATACATATAAAATTTGAAACACATTTTTTAAAACAAAACTATTAACTGTTTCTTTTTAAATTGTTATCAATTTCTAAATAATTTTGATGCACAACCCACACACTTGTTCTCAATCTTTTATATAGCCAACCCCAAATGATCAGCTGACTACTGATATCAATCATTCAATAAAATCAATTTCAAATCACAAACTTTAAGTTTTGTTTGAAATTTAATTAAGGAACAACAGATAGAAAGAAAAGTCAAATATTCTAAAAATAGAAATTTAACTTCAATAATATTTAAATTTGTAATAAATATTTTGTAAGATAATTATTTAATAAACTAAATATTATTATAAAAACTTTTCATGAAATAAACTATTTCTCATATACATTTGGTGTTTATTAAGTATTAAATACAAGTCAATACCTTAATACTTATTAATTTAAAAAAAAAATTGTTAGCAAATTAAATATTGCAAAATAATACATAAAAGCGAGCACAAAATGATTTATTTAAAATATTTTAAGCTCACTAACTTAGATTTACTTACAACAAAAACTGCATTCTTTTAATAAATATTAGTACATTATTTATACTATAAATAACATAACTAATAAAATTTATATGTATAACAGACTATTAATATGCACTTTAATTATCACTTAATGCAATCATAATATTATATAAGGTAGTTTTAGATACAATTGCTGTACTTTTAGTTTTAAAAGGCTAGAAAGAATATTACTGAATTATTTTTTTTTACTAATTTGTCCATCTAACTATTTTAATTAACGCACAATTAAAATGTAGACAATATATATAGTTATTGCAATATTTTTTTTATTAATGGTAAATGTAAACCCTTCTATTGCACACTATAAAGTGTTAATTAGCCAAACTTAAAGCTCTGTTCCAGTAGAAGTGTGGATGTTTCAAGAATATAGTCATGTTCCCTGACAAACTGATCTACTGTTTATTATAGCTCAACTTCTAACTCACATCACATTTTAGTTGGAAATAATTAACAGTAAGAGTGGGAATTACATTTTCCCATCATTTAATTAATTTATTATAAAAAAGTCCCTAGACTTTAATCAAGTATATTTACAAAGTAAATTACACAATTCTCAAAACTTAATAATAAAATCTATATAACTAAATTTCATCATGTGCAATGAAAGTTTTAGATTATTAGTAAAAGTTTTAGTAAGACACTTTAATAATCAAAAATCAAGTCATATATAATGTGACATTACTTTTATAAGCATGTATTTGTAAAAATGTAATACAGAGAGTGTACCAATAACTCAAACAAGCTCTTAATTGATAAGTGTGGTAAGAGAAAATATTTAAAATCTCTATCCAGATCATTCCTATCTCCAGACCAACTAGTTTTAAGCTTATGGCTCACCTCAGTGAAGAACTATGATATTCAGACACTAGATCTAAAACATCAACTCAAACCCAGCACTTATTTCATATGTAATATTTAAGTAGAGACTGAAAATTTTGGACATGAAAATGTTTTTAAATAGCTATATGGGACTGAACTAAATTCAGAACTACCACATTTTAATTTGCTCATCATATCCAATGCCTTAAAGGTAAAAATATCATAATCAAAAAAGCAAGTCATATATAACATGATATTACTTTTATAAGCTTGTATTTACAATATATATATATATATATATATATATATATATATATATATATATATATATATATATATATATATATATATATATATATATATATATATATATATATATATATATATATATATATATATATATATATATATATTATTTTTTATTATTATTATAAATTTACCTTTAAGACTTTGGTTATGCTTAGTACATTAAACTATGGTAGCTCTGAATTTAGTTCACTCACATATAACTATTTAAATTAGATAGCTGGATTTAAAGACATTTGCATGTCTGAAAATTTCAGAGTTTCTACTTAAGTATTACATATGAAATAAAGGCTGGGTTTTGAGTTGATGTTTTATATATAGTGTCTGAATATTCTAGCTCTTCACTGAGGTGAGCCATAAGCTTGAAACCTAATGGACTATATATAGGAATGTTCTGGATAGAGATTTTTTTTTCATACCACACTTATCAAATAAAAGCTTGTTTGAGCTATTGGTATGCTCTCTGTATTACATTTTTGTAAATACCAGCATATGAAAGTAATGCCACATTATATATGATTTGATTTTTTGATTATTATAATTTTACCTTTAAGGATTTAGCTTTGGTGAGGCTGTTAAAATATGGTAGATCTGAATTTATTTAGTCCCATATAGTTATTTAAGTTAGATAGCTGGATTTAAAGACATTTTTATGTCCAAAAATTTCAGAGTTTCTGCTTAAAAATTACATATGAAATAAGTGCTGGGTTTTGATTTGATGTTTTAGGTCTAGTGTCTGATTATTGTAGCTGTTCACTCTAGTGAGCCATAAGCTAAACCAGTTTGTCTGGAGATAGGAATTTTCTGGATAGAGATTTTATATATTTTCTCATACCACACTTAACACACTTTAAATATTTAAACAATAAGATTTAGTTATAATAATTTAAGCAACACACATACATAATCTGAAAATTATATGAATTACTTAATTCAAATAATTCACTTTTAAAGATAAAATCACAAAATACTCTTCTTCTTTACTCAATTAGGTGTTTATCTTTATAATTCTAAATATAGAGTTGTAGACTGTTCACAAGTGGTTTATGACATTTAAGCCCATGTTTTTAGGGTCTAGTTTCGCAGAAATTAGGGGTATTTTCACATTTACCTATTTCTCTACAGTCTAGCAATATTAAACACATGTCTCAGCACATTGAGGTATATTTTACACTTTTGAGACTTATAGGCTCATAGCAACTAGGTTCATCTTTCTTTTCCAGAAACCCTGCTATTATTACAGAGACTAACATTTAAGAACAATCTCATCTTACTTACTGGTGTGTTAGTAGTCATTGCTATGATATTTTCACTCTTCAGTAGCTGCCTATCTGATTAACACTGTGCTTTAAAGTCTACATCAGACACAATAATTTCTCTTACATATACAATTTATATATTTTTATAGTCTAATTCAATGTATTAATTTAATTTCTCTTTTTTCCATGGGCATATTCATGGTCTGCATGATGAAATCTGGCCCAATTTGTCTCCTATTACTATTTATCTGAATAACTGTTTGATGACCAATGTGATAGGAATTGAACACCATCCAAATGACACTCATACCAGTCCCTCTATTTTATAATCCAGATTCTCTCCTGGGCATCCATACTGATAATTTAAAGTGTGGTACTTTCTTGTTTTTTTTTATATTTTGTTAGTGTTTTCATTCTATCTGTATCATATTTAGGACAGTCCATGACATCATTCCTCAGATTCAGTATTTTATTCATATATTTTGCATTTTGCTTTTCCCCAGACTTGTTCTTATCAAACACATTAAGCATTGTGCATATTTGTTCAACCATTTCACATGTTTCCTATCAGTATGCATCCCATAGAGTTAGAAAAATTCCTACATGTAATTTTCATTATTTGCTTCTCCATCAAGTGGCAGTGATCTCAACTGATCTACTTGATTTGAATTATGGAAGATAATGTTCATCTCCTCTACATTTTTCTTGGGACACATTATTATTTATTCTTTCCTAATGGTCTTCATCCCAATAGAATTTAGTTAGGGCTTGTTATATAAAATAAAGTTGTCATATAAAACAAGTTGTGTGGCTTTTCAAACAGAGATTCCCACCATTCCTGTGCCACTCCTTGTATGGGACTCACAGCCAATGCTATTTTCATATCTTCTGACATCTGATTTACTGAGAAGTAAGTACCACTCAAGACTATTTACATGTCCCTTCATGCCCATGAAAACCTTTTTTTTTTTAAAAAAATGTGTCTATTTAATTGAGAAACTATTAACATATAAATTCTGAATCCGATATCAGAAAAAATAAAAATAATTTGGTTTAATATACTGAAAACACAATATTTCAATAAATAGCATCCATTAAACATTTCATTGGAAAATTTCGAAAGGAATATTAATAGAGTGTTGTTACAAATAATAAGATATTTTAAGCAATTCTGACAGAACCTAAAAAATCAAAACTATGCTATTCCTAATTGAAAAGTATTCATCTTGAACAAACTGAATATATATATATATATATATATATATTGATAGGTAGGTAGATAGATAGATAGATAGATAGATAGATAGATATATATATATATATATATATATATATATCAATCATCATTATCAACCATTATCAATCCACTGCAGGATGAAGGTCATCACCCCTACACATTTTCTTATTTCATCCATCCATCTTACATGTGGTCTCCTTCTAGGTCTTTTACAATCTCTTGGAATCCAGTTTAAAATTTCAATTGTCCATCTATTATCATCTCTTCTAGCAATATGTCCAACCCAACTCCACTTCAATCTTTTAATTTTTCATGGGTCAGTACACCTGTTTGTTCTCTTCCCATACATTGCATTTTCGTCCTTCTTGTTACTCCCAACATACATCTCTCCATACTTCTTTGGTGGTCTGAAGTCTCTGTTGATCTTCTATTAAGTGTCCAAGTCTCAGTCCATAGTAGAACTGGTAAACCTTTGTTAAAAACCTTTCTTTTCAAACACATGGCATATTTCCTTTTAATTCAAGTTATTTCTCCAAAAGCACTCCAACCAAGTTTAATTCTATGATTAATTTCCTCTATTATGTTTCCATCTGTATTAATAATCTGACCAAGGTATTTGTAACTCTTAACTTCTTCTAATTCATCATAATCAATCTTTATTTTCATATTTTGAGCAAATCGATTAAACATTACTTTAGTCTTTTTAACATTTATCTTTAGTCCTACTTTCATCTGATAACTCCTGCAACATTTCCTGCAGCTCTGAAGCATTATTTGCAAAAACAACTACATCATCTGCGAAATCTAAATGACTTAAATAATCTCCATTTACTTTCACTCCTTTAGTTTCCCATTTTATTCCACAAAATACTTCTTGCAGCACGCTGTAAAAGTTTTGGAGATATGGAGTCACCTTGTCTTACACCTTTCTCAATGTTGACTTTCCCAGTATCATTATGTAATCTAATTGTTGCTGTTGCATTTTTATAAATATTCTTTAAAATATGACAATATCCTGGATCTATACCTTGATGATCCAATGCTTTAATCACTGAAGAAATGTTTATAGAATCAAATGCCTTTTCATAATCTACAAATCCAAAACATAATGATAACTCATATTCATTTGTCCTTTCTATAACTTCTCTCAATACTTGAATATGATCTACTGTACTAAAACCACTTTTAAATCCAGCTTGTTCTCTTGGTTGGTGGAAATCCAAGGTTCTCTGTAGACGAGTTGTAATTATCTTGGTAAAAATGTTATATAAAACCGATAAAGGCTGATAGGTCTGTAATTTCTAATATCTTCTTTATCACCTTTTTAAATATTAATATTATTACTGCATTCTTCCAATCATCTGGTACATCTTTATCATTTAGACATTTGGTATATAACTTTGCTAATATTTTTTCTGTTTCTTCACCAGCTTCTTTTAATATATCAATTATAATTCCATCATTACCTGGAGCCTTTCCTTTTTTCATACATTTAATTGCATGTCTCACTTCTTCATTTAAAATTCTGGGCAATTCGAAGATGTAATAGATATAGGAGGTACTTGTTCTTTATTACTATATAATTCTCGATAAAAATCTTCTACCAATTTCATAATGTCATCCCTCTTTTTAGTAATAATTCCATCTTTTTCCTTATTGCGATATAAATTTCCTACCAATACAAAATGTTGTTTTACATTCTTAAGACTTTTATTTTCTTCTACAGCTTTTCTTGCTAGTTCACAGTTATACTTTCTTATATCATTTTCAACTCTTTTCCGCACCATTTTACAAAATTCGAGATATTCAATTCTTTTTAATGCATCATTCTTGCATATCTTCATATTCCTTATTTTCTTCATAAGTTCTCTAGTCTCAGTAGAAATTTTATTCGTCAATTGCTGCTTTTTTCTACCAGCTATCTTTGTTGAGTTTTTAAAAGTGTATCAGTTATTTTCCTATTAATTTCATTCAAATCTGAATCATGTTCAAAATCTACTAATACTTGAAACCGATTTGTAAGTTCTAATTTAAATTCATTAGAATGTTTCTGAAGATTAGGAATATCAACTGCAAATATAGTTTTTCTTAATAATTTTTGTCTCTCTAGTTTTACATTAACATGTATCTTACCCCTTACTAATCGATGATCACTTCCTGTGTTAAATTTATTAAGAACATTACAATCTTGAAATATGTATTTCCTGTTAGTCAAAATATAATCCAATTCTGCTGTACCTTCATTTGGATGCTTCCATGTCCATTTCTTCGAACATTTTTCTCAAAAAAAAAAGAATTCATAATATAAAGTTTTCCTTCTCTGCAAACTCCACAAGTCTATGTCCTCTCTCATTTCTATTACCATGACCAAAATTACCTACAACACTTTCATCTTTCATTTGTTTACCAATTCTAGCATTAAAATCTCCCATAACAATTTTAAAACGTTGTTTACTCTGATCAAAAGCATTTTGTACATCCATATAAAAATCTTCTACTATTTCATCACTGTGAGAACTTGTTGGGGCATAAACCTGAATTATCTGCATTTGATATCTGCTATTAAGTTGTATAACTAATCTTGCCACTCTGTCTGATACACCATCAATCTCCACAATATTGTTCTTCCACTTTTTATTTATAATGAATCCTACTCCACTTGTATTTCCAATATTTGTGTCTTTATAATAGAGCATATGTCCACTTTTTAAATCAATTGTCTCTTCACCTTTTCTTCTAACTTCACAAAGTCCAATAATATCCCATTTAATATAAGAGAGTTCTTCTTCTAATTCTTGCAATCTTCCTTCACTTGAAAGTGATCTGCAGTTGTAAGTACCTAAATAAAAAATCGCCATCAAATGGCAGCCTGGGTCCGCCTCCAGGATATTCTTAGCACCCTCTGCCTTCGGCCACCAACCGCTGCCTTGGTTGGTGACTTTACAGCCTCCTGGGATTAAGGGCCATGCTTTATTTTTGTCTGTGATAATTGTATAATTGGGAAAAATCTTTATCATTTACACAAACATTATATATATATATATATATATATATATATATGTTTGTGTAAATGATAAATATATATATATATATATATATATATTGATAGGTAGGTAGATAGATAGATAGATTGATAGATAGATAGATAGATAGATAGATAGAAAGATAGATAGATAGATAGATAGATAGATAGATAGATAGATAGATAGATAGATAGATAGATAGATAGATAGATAGATAGATAGATAGATAGATAGATAGATAGATAGATAGATAGATAGATAGATAGATAGATAGATAGATAGATAGATAGATAGATAGATATTGCAATTGAGAATAATTGCCAATTTAAATATTCAACATTAATAGCAATCCATTATTATATACCATAGATTTAAATTGTCACAAAAAGGTAAAAAAAATAAACAGTTAAATGTATGTTATTTGAGCAAAAGTTTTTAATAGACAAATCAAGTAAGATTCATTTAATATAATTTTATATATCAATATCTAAGAGAAACTTTAGTATTTTAGAATAAATTGTATTTCAATCAGAAATATTTTAAAAAATAATATCCAATAAAAAAATAATGAGTGTATAATATAATCAAATTGATAAATATCCACAACATAAAATAAACTAAAGAAAATAAACAATTAGCAAGTAAATACCTTTTCGTGCATATACCGTAATAAGAGAAACAAGCTGTTTGTCTTTTACACGTAGAACAAAATAATTGTAACTAATTACTTTTGTTTTAAAAATAAAATAAAAAAGAGTTGTGTGGGAGAAAACTCTTAACCATAATTTAACTTGTATCAAAAATATATTTTTTTTTTTTGAGATATGTATCATAAAATTAAATTTTCACAGGAATATATAGTTTAGTAATGTGAAAAATCGTAATCTATAATCACATTAAGAAATAAACTTAGTAATACATTTTTTTTTTTTAAAAGGCCTTAAAATGTTCCTAAAAAAGTAGAAAAACAAATTCCATAATACTGTACTTATTCATGATTAGATAAAAAAACCTAAATATAAAATGAAAGAATGTACAGTACAAAATTAAATAAAGCCTTCTTTTATAAATACAAAAAAAAAAAAGTTTTGAAACCTCATTGCAAATTATGATGATAACAAATTTAATATATATAATAAAAATAATGAATATATAAGTGATAATATATAATAAAAAAGTCTTGCAATTAGCAAAACTATCTTCAAATGTCATTTAATTTAAATTATAACTTCAACTTGTCATATTCCAAGATTCCCAAACTTTAGCGTTATCATATTGTCGATTGTTCTCTTTGCTGCTGAGTATAAAAATCTATGATTATATATCGAGAATTTAGATGGTCTGCAATACAAGAGATTGTTTCCCATAGTGCATTTTGCATGATTGCTTCATATAATAAAGCTTTTGGAAAACAATATAATGAGCATTGATTATCGGTTACTGTGAGTACTAGTGTTGTTGGTGAAAAAAACCAGCGAAAAGTTTTAAACTACATAAGAGGCACCATATTATTAAAATGGTCCCTCACATTTTCAAGCATTTATATTGTCCAGATTGCTGCTGGGGGTTGACGTTCCTCTTGAGTATGTAGATCTGGATTTTTTATATCATTTGTATTTGTCATTCGGAAACGGGGTATTTGGATTGCTGCTGTAATATTGCTGTTACTTTTAAGGATTTTTGCATACGAAATAGGCAATGTTAAAACTAATGATGTTGTTAATTTCGTATTGGTGCTTAACTTGTTCACGCTTGACTGGGCAGTAGCCATGATTTATTATTCTGACTCAAGTCAGTTTTTTTTTTTAAAAAAAGATATGAATACACACCAATATTTTTTTAAAACATACTGTATTAATCTATTATATGATTTGATTTGTCCTGTATTACATTTGTTTTGCGAATAACAAGTTGAAACAAAAGAAAAATATAAATACTTACATCGGAGAGCTTAAAGATTGTTTCATACCTCAGCAGAGATTTGCTGCCAGATATTTTATTATTATTATTATTATTATTATTATTATTATTATTATTATTATTATTATTATTATTATTATTATTATTATTATTATTATTATTATTATTATTATTATTATTATTATTATTATTATTATTATTATTATTATTATTATTATTATTATTATTTTATTATTATTATTATTATTATTATTATTATTATTATTATTATTATTATTATTATTATTATTAATGCTTATCCGGAATATTTTATTTGCTATTTTAAAAAGAATGTCTGTTCTTCGTTGGTGCAGTGTATGTTTCCTTACATGAACAAACCATCACCGAAAAATGGTGTGCCTTCAGCAGCCTATATATATATATATATATATGACTTCAGTTATAAAAGTAATTTTTATTAGGATTTGTATTTCAACATGTTCATGCTAAAATGTGTTCGTATATCCACACATTCTCAGGTAAATTTTATATGTTTCATTACATGCCGGTTTTATTATGTTTTGCAATATTTTATCTATCATAGTTATTTATCTCTAACATTTGTTTTCTCTTACAAGATTTATGAATTTTTCAGTCACTCATTGGTAAAACAGTTTTTAAAAGTTTATTGGAAGTTTGATCCACATATAATTATTATAATAATATAATAGTTTACCAATAATAGTTTACCAATATATACCTATGTAATTGCATATTTATCTATTTTAAATTACTACACTTTATTTTGCATTATGTCTACTTATTTATGTAAAGTTTATACTTTATAATTAATATATGTGTGTACTTTTGTTATCTATTGACATTAATTTTATTGTACTCTTATTTTAAAATAATTTAATAGTCTCTTGACTGAGCTCAATTGTTGGTTTCAGAGATTGCAAATTGTTTTGAAAATTTTTATATGTATCTTAAGTTTGTCATCTTATGAGTGTTAAGTTGTTATCTTTCCATTGTTTAATTTTTATAAGGTAATTGCCTTAAAAATTAGACCTATGTTATAATGAGTTATTATACTTCATCAGGGGAGATGCTTTCCCCATGGCTTACATTAATTCCATGAGCTTAATAGTACTTTGGTATTTTGTGATACTTATCAATTTTCAGTATTATTGAAGGTATGTAAATTCCTAGAGAAGATCATTTATATTTGGTGTGTCTTTCCACATTTTGTTGATGTGTTGTGCCAAAGTCTAGGCATCCATTATTTTGCTTCAGAGATAGGTATTTGTAAGCCACCATTACATTGACATTTTCTTGATCTGTGGAGGCTATGTTTTGTTTATCACTCATGATAAATTTAATATTTTCCAACCATGCTAGGTGAACTTAACTTTGTATTAGAAATGACATGGTAATGATTACAAAGCTTATAAAGGAATAGTTCTTCAAGTAGCATTATGTACAATGCTTGTGATGTATAACAATGCCTGTATTGTGTTGTTGAATCATTTGAAGAATTGTATAAAATGTTTTTGTTGGCGCAGATAACTTACATACTCAGATAATATATTTTGATAGAAGGGAAATGATATCATAAAATTATTGTTGATAAGAGTGAAATTTTTTATTTTCTTAATTTCCTTTGTAATTATTTAATTATGTACTAGATATTATTATTATTATTACTTTTAAATTCCCTTTTGTCTTAATAGAAACCTCAGAAGTATTCTTTCATTTATTGTAACTACCAATGTGTTTAGTACATGCTTCAAAAACAAGATATTTTCCAATTAGTTATCATTTTATAAACAGGAGTAGCCATCATCATCATTATACTTAGTCATTTTTTTGCCATTTAAGTTACAATTGACACTCCTGTCCATTAAAATATGAAAATTGGTTATGTTAATACATATCTGAGCACTTATTGTATATATATATATATATATTATAACGATCGAAATGAAAGAGAGGATCGAATCTAACCGCAAAAACAATATTTGCAACTACCAGGGCGCCATCTAGGCATTTGAGCCTAGAAAAATTTATAGAGTAGGCAGATACACGCTGTTAAGATTCCACTTTATTTAAATATTCCGATCGTTAGCCCAAGTCACTAGCTCAGCAGAGATGCTGAGATAAAAATCTATATCTTAATTTATATCTTAAATATCAATAAATAAAAGCCACTACCAGAAATTAACACATAAAAATATCTATTTACGCACATATAAAATAACATTTAAATTTTGAGGAATAAGTTTAACATTTTAGATTTTTATATTAACTTTTAATTGTACATTTACATAAATTTCAATGAGTTTAATATTTTATTTAGATGGTCAAGTATGAATAGACTACATAGATTTGCATTTGAAAAGAAAATATTCTTCCCTGATTTAACCTTAGGCTAAAATTCGCAGTCAAACTGGCATCAATCCATCTGATACATTTATGTATTCAATGTAGCATGAAAATACAACAGCACAAATATACTATACTGTCAGGAATGGACATCTGAACAGTATAGTTAGAGAAAACATTGACTCTTGTCCAATACAGGGATATGATGTCTGTATAGCAAGAAGAACAATAAAATAAAAACTCCATAGGAAAGGGACCGCGATCCTTTTTGCCGACTTACAATCCCATCCATAGGCAAAGGGTTGGTGCGGTGTATTCAGCGATTCTGCACGTAGCGAAACTTATACTACATCTACTAATTACACAAATATATCCAATCCATTGACCCAATTCAACAACGACACAAATAACCTAAGATTACCCTCCCCTAATATAACTTTACAAATCTATATAGCCATTCACGCCCGACTTAAATTTAACATTTAGATACGTTCGCACAAATGCATTTTATAAAATTTGTTTTAAAATGTTGAGTACAGATCAGCTGCACAGATTCCACGGTCAAAAACATTCCAAATTAAACACAACCGATCAAAATACAAAATCATTGATAAACGTCACTTGCATAGGGAATATACAAATCCCATTAGCATTCATCGTAAGATGCTTGCAGTGATATCGTTGACATATATTCTAATCGAATGTGAAAACCACAACATTATCAACCGCTAATGAATCTATGCAACGTCTATACCCAACCTTAAATTTCATCAATTAAAATTTAAACAATTTATACAATAAGAAAGAAAAAAAATGGAAATGATTTTTATCAATCGGAAAACATATAAAATTAAACATTATTAATTTGATTTAAAAACTTACAAAAGTCAGATAAGAGTCTGTTTTAACATTTAAGTTGGCTTGTTTATTACTTTGTAAAACTTGACGAAAGTTCCTAATTGATTTTAATAATTGTTCATTTCATATAGCTTATGGTAGAAAAGTCCAGGTTTCTGCTTTTAATTCCCGCGATACCTCCATTGGAAGATAATGTCCTGGAGATGGCAATAGCTGGTTCAAGGTATCACAGTCTTTTCATTTTTCTTTAAATAGAAAGTGTGGTATGTGCGTCCTACCATAATTCTCAAACACACAATGCCGGAACTGTCCGAAAAAACTGTATTTCTTTTTTTATATTATCCACATGGATTCAATCAACAAAACGTCACTAATCCACCACTTTCATTAGGGTCCGAGCCAAGGCTTAGTGCTTCCATTGGTCAAGCTAATTTATCTTTATTTTCTTATCTATCTTTCATCAGATCATTTTAATCATACAAGAGCCCAAGGCTAGCTTGGTTTTCGATAATTCATAAACAATCATTCCCATTTACTGATTACAGGAATTAATTAATACCTGTTTTTATTTTTAAATCTTATACTTTTTTTTTTTATAAAAAAGTACGTTCAAATACTTATTTATTATTATTTTTTTTTTAAAAATATTTTTAAAGTTTGGCATCTGTGCGAATGTATTTACGTTTAACAAACATTTTAATTTTAGCATTTAGTTT
Source organism: Epiperipatus broadwayi (assembly GCA_028023455.1). NCBI lineage: Eukaryota > Metazoa > Onychophora > Udeonychophora > Euonychophora > Peripatidae > Epiperipatus > Epiperipatus broadwayi. Next base: position 2,377,966 of record JAQFVV010000171.1, read on the forward strand.
TTTACTTTTATTTGCGAACTTTTAAGTTTTCATTTTAAATTAATGTAACGACATATTTATATATCGTTACATATCAGTAAACTTCCTCAAAAAACAAAAAAAACATTAAAAAAAAAAACTTTACTTAGTGTTAGTAATTACGTTACACAAATTGATTATATATGAAAATTTCAAAAAGACAAAACTTTTTTTTTACAAGACAAAACCGTAATTACACACAAATATAATGATTAAAAAAAAATGTTGACTGTTGATTTCTTATTTCCAGCTAAATTTCTGCCCCCTCCCTTCCAAGTTTCATTTCTCCTACCTTTAACTATTACTTAGGCAAGTTTGAACGATTAGATTTTAATTTAACAAGACTTTTTTTTAAAAAAAAAATGATTTAGATTTATTATTACATTTTATTTATTAGTTTTTATTCCTCGAATTTTGGGGCCAATTATAACGATCGAAATGAAAGTGAGGATCGAATCTAACCGCAAAAACAATATCTGCAACTACCAGGGCGCCATCTAGGCATTTGAGCCTAGAAAAATTTATAGAGTAGGCAGATACGCGCTGTTAAGATTCCACTTTATTTAAATATTCCGATCGTTAGCCCAAGTCACTAGCTCAGCGGAGATGCTGAGATAAAAATCTATATCTTAATTTATATCTTAAATATCAATAAATAAAAGCCACTGCCAGAAATTAACACATAAAAATATTTATTTACGCACATATAAAATAACATTTAAATTTTGAGGAATAAGTTTAACATTTTAGATTTTTATATTAAATTTTAATTGTACATTTACATAAATTTCAATGAGTTTAATATTTTATTTAGATGGTCAAGTATGAATAGACTACATAGATTTGCATTTGAAAAGAAAATATTCTTCCCTGATTTAACCTTAAGCTAAAATTCGTAGTCAAACTGGAATCAATCCATCTGATACATTTATGTATTCGATGTAGCATGAAAATACAACAGCACAAATATACTATACTGTCAGGAATGGACATCTGAACAGTATAGTTAGAGAAAACATTGACTCTTGTCCAATACAGGGATATGATGTCTGTATAGCAAGAAGAACAATAAAAAAAAAACTCCATAGGAAAGGGACCGCGATCCTTCTGCCGACTTACAATCCCATCCATAGGCTAACAGAGGGTTGGTGGGATGTATTCAACGATTCTGCACGTAGCGAACCTTATACTACATCTACTAATTACACAAATATATCCAATCCATTGACCCAATTCAACTACGACACAAATAACCTAAGATTACCCTCCCTTAATATAACTTTACAAATCTATATAGCCATTCACGCCCGACTTAAATTTAACATTTAGATACGTTCGCACAAATGCATTTTATAAAATTTGTTTTAAAATGTTGAGTACAGATCAGCTGCACAGATTCCACGGTCAAAAACATTCCAAATTAAACACAACCGATCAAAATACAAAATCATCGATAAACGTCACTTGCATAGGGAATATACAAATCCCATTAGCATTCATCGTAAGATGCTTGCAGTGATATCGTTGACATATATTCTAATCGAATGTGAAAACCACAACATTATCAACCGCTAACGAATCTATGCAACGTCTATACCCAACCTAAATTTCATCATTTAAAATAAAATAAACAATTTATACAATAAGAAAGAAAAAAAATGGAAATGATTTTTATCAATCGGAAAACATATAAAATTAAACATTATTAATTTGATTTAAAAACTTACAAAAGTCAGATAAGAGTCCATTTTAACATTTAAGTTGGCTTGTTTATTACTTTGTAAAACTTGACGAAAGTTCGTAATTGATTTTAATAATTGTTCTTTTCATATAGCTTATGGTAGAAGAGTCCAGGTTTCTGCTTTTAATTCCCGCAATGCCTCCATTGGAAGATAATGTCCTGGAGATGGCAATAGCTGGTTCAAGGTATCACAGTCTTTTCATTTTTCTTTAAATAGAGAGTGTGGTATGTGCGTCCTACCATAATTCTCAAACACACAATGCTGGAACTGTCCGAAAAAACTGTATTTCCCTTTTTATATTATCCACACGGATTCAATCAACAAAACGTCACTAATCCACCACTTTCATTAGGGTCCGAGCCAAGGCTTAGTGCTTCCATTGGTCAAGCTAATTTCTCTTTATTTTCTTATCTATCTTTCATCAGATCATTTTAATCATACAAGAGCCCAAGGCTAGCTTGGTTTTCGATAATTCATAAACAATCATTCCCATTTACTGATTACAGGAATTAATTAATACCTGTTTTTATTTTTAAATCTTATACTTTTTTTTTTTTTATAAAAAAGTACGTTCAAATACTTATTTATTTGTTTTTTTTTTTAAAAAAAAAATATTTTTAAAGTTTGGCATCTGTGCGAATGTATATACGTTTAACAAACATTTTAATTTTAGCGTTTAGTTTTTTACTTTTATTTGCGAACTTTTAAGTTTTTATTTTAAATTAATGTAACGACATATTTATATATCGTTACAATATATATATATATTCGTGTGTGTATGTGTGTAGAGACGAAAATCTGGACCACTTGACAAGTTCTGGTTTAGCACAGAATACTTATATTTGTGATTCCTTAACTTTTATTCCTATATGTGGTTATGTGTTTAAGTGTAATGAGATAGTGTGGAGAGTTATATTACATTGTTTGATAATATATATATATATATATATATATATATATATATATATATATATGCTAATTTATAAATAAATATTTAAAAATACAGTATTTATAAGCTTATAAAAAATATATGTATAACCGTCACTTAGGAGCGCTTTCAATCAACTTGTGGCTTTGTCAACTATCACGTTTAAAATGTCAGCTTTCCCATAATTCTATGATGTCAACTTTCCCATAATTCTGTGATCTTAATGTTTGCTGCTTGCCTATTAACCAAATGTTGCTTGTATTTACATATCAACATCGCCTCTTTTATTTAACTTTTATTATTATTTCTTTCAATTTCCAATATTTTTATGTTGTTATAATTAAAATCGAAAACATATATACATGAATTATTATGGTCATAAAAGACAGAAGCTGATAAATTATCATTATTTTTAAAATTTTGGTTTGTGTTTTGAACCCTTTTAAATAACAATAAGTGTTCCTTTGTTCTTTTTTCCAATGTGCACCTCGATTCACCTATATACCCGCAGCCACACCCACATGTCCATTTGTAAATGATACAATTTTTATTTATAAATAAAATTTTACCCTTTGAATTGATAACCTTTGAAATGATATCCTTTGTAAATATGCATCAGATAAAACTAAAAATATTGAAACTTATTATAATGAATTGTTAAAAGTTGGATACAATTATAATTCTGTTTATTATACTATTAAAAATTTTACTTATAAATATAAAAAATAATAAAAGTGTTAATTCTTCTGATAAAAAATTGTGGATATCAATACCATATATTTCAAATCAAATTAAGAAAATTTATATAGGAATATGTGATATTGCTTTTTATGCACCACCTACATTAAATAAATTAATAAACAATACAAAGGATAAAACTGTATTTACAAATAAAAATTGTATCATTTACAAATGGGCATGTGGGTTTGGCCGTGTATATATAGGTGAATCGAGGTGCACATTGGAAAAAAGAACAAAGGAACACTTATTGTTATTTAAAAGGGTTCAAAACACAAAACAAAGTTTTAAAAATAATGATAATTTATCAGCTTCTGTCTTTTATGACCATAATAAATCATGTATATATGGTTTCAATTTTAATTATAACTATGTAAAAATATTGGAAATTGAAAGAAATAATAATAAAAGGAAAATTAAAGAGGGGATGTTGATATGTAAATGCAAGCAACATTTGGTTAATAGGCAAGCAGCAAACATTAAGATCACAGAATTATGGGAAAGTTGACATCATAGAATTATGGTAAATCTGACATTTTAAACATGATAGTTGACAAAGCCACAAGTTGGTTGAAAGCGCTCCTAAGTGACGGTTATACATATATTCTTTATAAGCTTTTAAATACTGTATTTATAAATATTTATTTATAAATTTGCGTATATTATTTTGAAGAAATACAGTCATCGATTTCTAATATTATATATATATATATATATATATAATATATATATATATATATATATATAATTGCAGGTTCATCTGTGTTAAAAACTTTTAATATTAATATTGTGATGTTTCGACATGGTCACACAAATCATCCACAGAGTTATAAAAGCTAGAAAAATGGTTGTAGCGGTGCTACAATCACTGATTTGAAAAAAAAATGTGAAAGTTTCACCAATAAAAAAAATGTTAAATTTAGGAATGTTTTTTTTTAAAAAAATATTAATTATAATTGTGTAATAATATATCACTAACATCTGACATCATCTTATTAAAAAAAATGAAATAACATGACATTTTTAATTTTTTTTGTTAATGACTTAACACTATGCTTAAAAGTACTTATAGATGCAAGTTGAGGTTTATTAGCTGTTTAATATCTTACTTTAGTGTATAATTAAGTATAGGATAGGGAATGTGGCTTGTCATAAATCTAGTGAGTCTAGTTTGATTTAATTCTAATTCATTTTATTTATCTACAGAACAGTATTATGATGTGTTTGAATGATTTCCTAGTTCATTTTCTTTTAATATTTTTATCTATAGTATAAACATTAAAATATGTTTAATTCATCATCATTAAAATTGTCATTTTAGTCATATCACTTTAGTATCTGTTGTATATTATTTGTAAATATTCATGCATGTCTGTATCATTGTTCAACTTCATTTTTTATTCATATAAACCATCAAATATCATATCTCATATGCAACTATCTTAATTTTACAACTAATAGATTAAAAACCAGCTTAATTATATTTTAAATGAATTCATGGATTACTTGACTGGTAAATTATTAAACAACAATTATCCTATAAAATATTTCATTTGTTAAAACAATTGTCATTAATTTTATTCTGTTACTTTAAAAATACAGAATATTTAATTCTTAGTTCAATTTAATATTTAATTTTATTTTTATTTAGCAGACAGAAGTTTTTTTTGCCCTTTTTTTTTTTCCAGACAAAAAATAATTTTGCATAAAAATCTTAGTACAAGGAGAGGAGTAGTTCTCTCTCTGGTGACATATGAACTTTCAAATAACATTGGATTATTTGAAGAATAAGATGCTTAGGTAATGTTTTGAAATCTATAAAAAAGGTTGATTACAATTCTATAGGGGACAGCTGTCAAATTTTCTACTGCTGATTAACCCCAATCTACTTTTTAAACAAAGTTTAATAGTATAATTTTATTTGTTATAAGCTAATTCTTCCAAGACCAAGTTTGAAAGTATAAAAAATATTATTGGTTTCCAAATATGACAGCTTAAACAACCATATGAGGTATATCAATCTTTATTTTTAATTAACCATTTAAATTCTCAAATCATTATTTAAATGTGTATGTGTGCCTACAGTATATATTATTTAAACTTAATTGCTAATATTTAAAAAAAAAGAATGGAAATGCATAATTGTATTTTAAATTTGCTTTATTTAAATGTTAATCTTAATTGTAAAGAAGAAAGAAGAATGTTTGTTTAATTTTCAAGATTATTTTTCCTAAAACTTAATTATAATATTAATGAAGCAACTGTATATTTTTATTATGTTGAAAAATTTGTGACCTTTTTATTAAACATATCAAGTACTCTTAATAATAAATCTGTGCTAGTTATGAAAGAAGAAGATAGAGATGGATGCATATGAATAATTCATTTTCTTTGTCATTATTATTGTAACATTTGCAATCAAAGGAGTAACTTTAAGTAGCTCCATAAATAATTTTTAAATAGCTATTTTTCTATACATTCAAAATAAAAATGATCATTCCAATGATTTGATGATTTAAGGCATGATAGAATTCAATATATATATATATATATATATATATATATATATATATATATATATATATATATATATATATATATATATATATATATATATATATATATATATATATATATATATATATATATATATATATATATATATATATATATCCTGATAAGTAAGTTTAACAATATTACAATCACATGTTGACAAGATTATTTGCATTATGTGCTTGTGTCACATCTTACACAATCACTTAAGATAAAACCAATACATTTGTGTATTGTTAATTTGCTTATGAAAAACTAAACAAGTGATAATGTCATAAACCAACTAACAAATATAACAATATTTCTCCTTTAATATTCAATAAAGAATGAAATCTGACTATTTATCTAACCACCAACTAAATTACATATAGCTATAATTCTATGATAACACAAAAAATAAGCATTCAAACAAAAATTTAAGCATGTGAGGAATAAATAAGTTTGTTGTCTAATGAATCTAATGACAAATATAGAACTTTGTATTACCAACAGAACCTAGGAATGTACTTTTTTCATGGCAAATATTAGATGTAATAAAGGATATATTGCTCAATCCCAATAAACATAGAACATATCAAGAATGACTTTCTTTCTCATAACTGTTTTACCTTTTATTTCATATGTTGGAAAATAAATATGCATACAGGTAAGTCTTGCACCCTTTTCAATGTTGATTTTTCTACTATCATTATGTAATCTAATTGTTGCTGAAGCATTTTTATAAATATTCATTAAAATAGGACAATAACCTGGAACTACACCTTGATGATCCAATGTTTTAATCACTGAAGAACTCCATATCTCCAAAACTTTTTAAAGCAGTGCTGCAAGAAGTATTTGGTGGATTAAAATGGGAAGGTAAAGGAGTAAAAGTAAATAGAGTTTATTTAAGTCATTTAGATTTCGCAAATCATATAGTTGTTTTTGCAAATAATGCTTTAGAGCTATAGGAAATGTTGCACGAGTTATCAGATGAAAGTAGGAAAGTAGAAGTAAAGATAAATGTTAAAAAGACTAAAGTAATGTTTAATAGATTTTTTCAAAATATGAATATATGTTGTTTTTTTTTTTAAAAATACATTATTCTGCAAATTTTCTGTTTTTCATTATTAGTTTTTTTCAAAATTATATGTTATTAATGCCATAAATTCGATCCCCTCATTAAATAGATAAAATTGATTCCATAATAAAAATTTATTGATGTGCAGCAATTAGCATTACCAATTTTGGAAGCCTACCTGCAGGCTGAAAGAAACCAAGATCAATACTATTTAGGCCACTACTAATCTAAATAATATATTTTTTATCAATCCCTTAAGTATGGTTTTGTATGAGCTAGTAGCCTCTCATAATAGCTGTTAGTTTTGATACATATGGTATAGCAAAAATTAATACCTCCCAACTGAAATTAAGACTTGTCATGATCTCATAATTGGCGAGTTTAATTTTAGTTGATATATAAGATAAGTTCTTAGAATTCTATCTTAACTCTTATAGATATAACATTCAGTTACTAGTTCATTCATAGTAAAATGAAGGTTGATCATAAAGTGGATTATCTTTTAGTAATAGTAGCTTGGACGTCTTTTGTTTCAGTTTGCAGTATCTGCCTTATTGGTTGTTGCATATTTATAGATCTTGGTTGGGAATAGAACAATATTTATATAATGGTGATACCATTCACTATTTTTTTTATATCTATATTAATTGTTAAAATGTTATATATATATATATATATATATATATATATATATATATATATATATATATATATATATATATATATATATATATATATATATATATATATATATATATATATATATATATATATATATATATATATATATATATATATATATCAAACATAATAAAAAAAATTATCCACTTAGGACCGCTTTCGATTATCTCATTAATCTGTGTCAACTAAAGCTTTGAAATGCTAACTTTCCCACAAATCTGTGATCTTAATGTTTTCTGCTTGCCTGTTAATTAAGTCATGTTTATATTTATATATTAGCATTGCTTCCTTTATTTTTCTTTTATCGTTATATTTTTCAATTTGCAACATTTTTCACTGTTAAAATTGAAGTCAATGCCATAAATACACAATTTACTATGGACATAAAAAACAGATGCTGAAATATTATTATCCACTATGTAAATTTGTTTTGATTTCTGAACCCATTTTAATATTAGCAAGTGGTCTTTAGTTCTATTTTCCAATGTACATCTAGATTCACCTATATATACACTGCCACACCTACACATCCATTTATAAATGACACAATTTTTATTTATAAATGAAGTTTTACCTTTGGAGTTATTTATTAATTTGTTTAATGTAGGAGATGTGTAAAATGCAATATAGCATATTCTTTTATAAATCTTACTTATAAAATATACTTGATCATTTGAAATATATAGGATTGATATCAATAATTTTTTTCTAAGCAGGATCATCAATATTATTAAAATTTAGATTATTATATTTTGTATTAAAATCTCTAATAATACTATATATACAATTATAATTGTAGCTACCATTTAACAATTCTCTGGAATATATTTCTTTTTTTTTCCTTTATCCAATGAATATTTACAAAGACTTATTTCAAAATAAGAAAGACTTCAAACGTGTCATTTTGTGTGACATTGGCACTTTTGATTTATATGGAATATATCCTCTCTTACTTTTGGTTTAATAGTCATACAGTAATCCAGCAAGCATTGATTTCTAGTTATATTAAGATCAAGAAACGGAATGCACATTAAATCTTTGTCTGTTTTTATCCATTTTAGGCCTTTTAAAGCATTCAATTCTTTAAACAACTCATTAATTGTATTTGGTTTATCGCATATAAAAACATCATCAACATATCGTTAAGTTACAGTTTTATTTTTGATAATATTCTTTTTCCATGATATTTTCTTTATATGGAGAAATTATAAAATTGCATATTTGAGCAACAGTAGGTAAACCCATGGGCCATCCATTACACATTTTATAAAAATCTTTATTAAAAACTGTATAAATATTTTTATCAATAAAATTTAATGTTTCATTTATATATTTTATTATTTTCATGTTAACATTTTTTAACCATAATCCCTTGGAAATAATTTTGATAGATGAAAATCAATCAATTGATCCATAAATTTCACTAACATCTAAAGTACCTATAACATCATTCACATCAATCTTAACATTACAGATTTTATTAACAAAATCAAAAGAAGAACATATTGTATATTTACCAAAATCAAGAATTTCCTGTAGCAATTTCTCAATTAAACATGTTTTATAATACCCCCCTCTCAAATAAACCATTAAATGAAATGGTTCATTTTTATGCAGTTTTATTTTTGAAAAAATCCTGGGAAATTTTGCAGAAGAAGGTTAAATTTTATAATAAGTACTATTAGCAATCACTTTATTTTTGGATTTTTTAAAAATATTATTAATAAATTGAAGATATAAATTTTCTATATTTTCTTTATCAACTTTCATAAAGTAAAGATTTTTCATTTGAGTAATTACTTTGTCTTCATAATCAGATTTTAATAACAAACACATCCTGAGGCCCTTGTCTTCTTTTATCAAATTAAATTATTCTCAGATGTAATTTACTTAAATATAGATATTTGTATGTTCCAATCATATTCCGTTTTATAATTAATCTTTTTTCTTTAACTTTTTTTACTAACTCATGACAAACTTTTAAATCAGACTTAATTCTGCTTAAGGAATTTTCAACTGACAATTTCAATTCTAGATAACTGTCTTCCAAGTGAGCACCAACATATTTTGCACCAAGATTTAATATATGTTTTTGTTAAAAATTGAGATCCATATTCAACAAATTAACGTAATTATTATCTTGAGATGGACTTTTAAGGCTCTTGTAAACTAAAATTTGTTTTTTTCTATCAAATTTCATACAGATTTTTTTCATAATGTAGATTAAATAACATTTGGCAGTTACTTTTAAAATGAAACCAAACATCTCAGTTATTTAAGTCAATTAAATAATATAAACTTTTTAAATATTGCCTTTTATCAAATATTAAACATTTCATGTGGAAATTACACTTCGTAATACAATCATTTTCATATAGCAAATCATATTCAAAGTCAACTTACAGGACATATTAACTTTTATTTTCCAGCAATTCGGATATATTTTAAAACTTTTGCAATCATATAAAAACTGCAATCTACATTTAAAGTCAATTATTTTGAAAGTTACCTTACACTACTTTTTAACAATCCACATTTCATTTCTCATATTAAATTTCATTTGTATATATGTAATAATATTATTATTTGGGCTGCAGAAAGGAGTTTTGCTATTAACTGAAAGGAGACCCTTTGATTCCTCTTGGAGGCCTTAAAGGAACTGAGCAGGGAAAATTCCTAATGTCCACTCCATACGTTCTTGTCTTTGCAGATGTTATTACTATGTGATTATTAATATAGTATACAAATATGGATGGGCTGCTCACCAACATGCATTAGCCAGCATGGTGAGTTTATTGGCTTTTTACCTCTGAGTTTAAGATCAAGAAACACCATGGTCTTTCTTCTCAGTGCCTGATAAGGCAGAATGAATGTTTGTGTAAATGATAAATATTTTCCCAATACATATATACAATTATGACAGACAAAAATAAAGCATGGCTCTTATTCCCAGGAGGCGGTAAAGTCACCAACCAAGGCAGCGGTTGATGGCCGAAGGCGGAGGGTGTTAAGAATCCCCTGATTGTGGACCCAAGCTGCCATTTGATGATGACTTTTTATTTAGATACTTACAACTGCAGATCACTTTCAAGTGAAGGAAGATTGCAAGAATTAGAAGAAGAACTCTCTTATATTAAATGGGACATTATTGGACTTTGTGAAGTTAGAAGAAAAGGTGAAGAGACAATTGATTTAAAAAGTGGACATATACTCTATTATAAAGGCACAAATATTGGAAATACAAGTGGAGTAGGATTCATTATAAATAAAAAGTGGAAGAACAATATTGTGGAGATTGATGGTGTATCAAACAGAGTAGCAAGATTAGTTATACAACTTAATAGAAGATACCAATGCAGATAATTCAGGTTTATGCCCCAACAAGTTCTCATCATGATGAAGTAGTAGAAGATTTTTATATGGACGTACAAAAGGCTTTTGATCAGAGTAAACACCATTTTAAAATTGTTATGGGAGACTTTAATGCTAGAATTGGTAAAAAAATGAAAGATGAAAGTGCTGTAGGTAATTTTGGTTATGGTAATAAAAATGAGAGAGGACATATACTTGTGGAGTTTGTAGAAAAATAAAAACTTTATATTATGAATTATTTTTTTTGAGAAAAATGTTAAAAGGAAATGGACATGGAAGCATCCAAATGAAGGTACAGCAGAATTGGATTATATTTTGACTAACAGGAAATACATATTTCAAGATTGTAATGTTCTTAATAAATTTAACACAGGAAGTGATCATCGATTAGTAAGGTGTAAGATACGTGTTAATGTAAAACTAGAGAGACAAAAATTATTAAGAAAAACAATATTTACAGTTAATATTCCTAATCTTCAGAAACATTCTAATGAATTTAAATTAGAACTTACAAATCGGTTTCAAGTATTAGTAGATTTTGAACATGTTTCAGATTTGAATGAAATTAATATGAAAATAACTGATACACTTTTGAAAACTGCAACAAAGATAGCTGGTAGAAAGAAACAGCAATTGAACAATAAAATTTCTACTGAGACTAGAGAATTTATGAAGAAAAGAAGGAATATGAAGATATACAAAAATGATGCATTAAAAAGAATTGAATATCTCGAATTTTGTAAAATTGCGGAAAAGAGTTGAAAATGATATAAGAAAGTATAACTGTGAACTAGCAAGGAAAGCTGTAGAAAAAAATAAAAGTCTTAAGAATGTAATACAACATTTTGGCATTGGTAGGAAATTTATATCTGCAATAAGAAAAAAAGATAGAATTATTACTAAAAGGAGAGATGACATTATGAAATTGGTAGAAGATTTTTATCAATAATTATATAGTAATAAAGAACAAGTACCTCCTATATCTATTACATCTTCCAAATTGCCCAGAATTTTAAATGAAGAAGTGAGACATGCAATTAAATGTATGAAGAAAGGAAAGGCTCCAGGTAATGATGGAATTATAATTGATATATTAAAAGAAGCAGGTGAAGAAATAGAATTTTTTTTAGCAAAGTTATATACCAAATACTAAATGATAAAGATGTACCGGATGATTGGAAGAATGCAGTAATAATATTAATATTTTAAAAAGGTGATAAAGAAGATATTAGAAATTACAGACCCATCAGCCTTTTATCAGTTTTATATAAAAATTTTACCAAGATAATTACTACTCGTCTACAGAGAACATTGGATTTCCACCAACCAAGAGAACAAGCCGGATTTAAAAGTGGTTTTAGTACAGTAGATCATATCCAGGTATTGAGAGAAGTTATAGAAAAGACAAATGAATATGAGTTGCCATTATGCTTAGGATTTGTAGATTATGAAAAGGCATTTGATTCTATAAACATTTCTTCAGTGATTAAAGCATTAGATCATCAAGGTATAGATCAAGGATATTGTCATATTTTAAAGAATATTTATAAAAATGCAACAGCAACAATTAGATTACATAATGACACTGGGAAAGTCAACATTGAGAAAGGTGTAAGACAAGGTGACTCCATATCTCCAAAACTTTTTACACCAGTGCTGCATGAAGTATTTTGTGGATTAAAATGGGAAACTAAAGGAGTGAAAGTAATGGTGATTATTTAAGTCATTTACATTTCGCAGATGATGTAGTTGTTTTTGAAAATAATGCTTCAGATTTGCAGGAAATGTTGCAGGAATTATCAGATGAAAGTAGGAAAGTAGGACTAAAGATAAATGTTAAAAAGACTAAAGTAATGTTTAATCGATTTGCTCAAAATATGAAAATAAAGATTGATTATGATGAATTAGTAAAAGTTAACAATTACAAATACCTTGGTCAGATTATTAATACAGATGGAAACATAATGGAGGAAATTAATCATAGAATTAAACTTGGTTGGAGTGCTTTTGGTAGAAATAACTTGATACTAAAAGGAAATATGCCTATGTGTTTGAAAAGGAAGGTTTTTAACAAATGTGTTTTACCAGTTCTTACTTATGGATCTGAGACTTGGACACTTAATAGAAGAGCAATTCAGAGACTTCAGACCACTCAAAGAAGTATCAAGAGATATATGTTGGGATTAACAAGTAGAGATCGTAAATGCAAAGTAGGGGTAAGAGAACAAACAGGTGTTACTGACCTCATTGAAAAAATTAAAAAATTGAAATGGAGTTGGGCTGGACATGTTGTTAGAAGAGATGATAATAGATAGACAATTGAAATTTTAAACTGGATTCCAAGAGATTGTAAAAGACCCAGAAAGAGACCACATGTGAGATGGATGGATGAAATAAGAAAGTGTGCAGGGGTGATGTGGAGAAGAGAAGCTAAAGATCAGAGAAGATGGATTAAACTTGGAGAGACCTTCATCCTGCATTGGATTGATAATGGTTGATAATGATGATGATGATGATTATTATTTGATGCTTTGTATTTTAAAGTAGTATACGTAATTATATAACTAAATATTTGTAAAGACATGAACTAAATAATAAAAAAAAATTTATCCACTTAGGACCACTTTCGATTATCTCAGTAATCTGTGTCAACTAAACCTTTGAAATACTAACTTTTTCTCAATTCCATGATCTTAACATTTGCTGCTTGCCTGTTAATTAAGTCATGTATATATTTATATATTACCATATATTTCTTTATATTTTTTTATTATTTATTTCAATTTGCAATATTCTTACACTGTTAAAATTGAAGTCAAAACCATAAATACACAATTTAATATGGTCTTAAAAACCGATACTGAAATATCATTATTCATTATGCAATTCTGTTTTGATTTCTGAAGTTGTTTTAATAATATAAAGTGTTCTTTACTTCTTTTTTCCAATGTACATCTAGATTCACCTATATATCCACTGCCACAACTACATATCAATTTATAAATGACACAATTTTTCTTTGGTGTTATTTATTAATTTGTTTAATGTAGGATGTGTGTAAAATTCTATATCACATCTTCATTTATAAATTTTTCTTATAAAATATACTTGATCATTTGAAATATATGGGATTGATATTCATATTTTTTTCTAAGCAGGAGAATCAATATTATTAAAATTTTTATTTTTATATTTTGTATTAAAATCTCTAATAACACTATATATATGATTATAATGGCAGCCACCATTTAACAATTCATTGGAATATATTTTAATATTTTTCCTTTATTCAATAAATATTTACAAAGTCTATTATTTCTAAATAAGAAGGACGTCAAACCTGTCATTGTGTGTTACATTGGCACTTTTGATTTATATTGAATATAACCTCATCTTACTATTGGTTTAATGGTCATACAGTAATCCAGCAAGCATTGATTTGTACTTATTTTAAGATCAAGAAACTGAATGCACATTAAATCTTCATTTTTTTTATCCATTTTAGGCCTTTTAAACCATTCAATTCTTTAACCAACTCATTAATTGTATTTTGTTTACCACATACAAAAACATCATCAAAATATCCATAATTAATATTTTTTGATAATACTTCTTCTTCATGATATTTTCTTCATATGTAGATATTATAAAATTGAATATTTGAGTAACAGTAGGTAAACCCAAGGGTCATCCTTTACACATTTTATAAAAATCTTCATTAAAAACTACATAAATATTTTTATCGCTAAAATTTAATGTTTCAGTTATAAATTTTATTATTTTCATGTTAACATTTTTTAACCTTAAGGCATTGGAAATAATTGCGATAGATGCCAGTCGATCAATTGATCCATAAATTTCACTAACATCTAAACTACATATAACATCATTAACATTGATCTTAACATTACATATTTTATTAACAAAATCAAATGAAGAACATATTGTATATTTACCAAAACCAAAAATTTATTATAGCATTTTCTCAATTAAACAACACATTTTATAATAAAATGCCCCCTTCACAAAATCAACCATTAAACACAATGGTTCATTTTATTATGCTGTTTTATATTTGAAAAAATCCTGGGACATATTGAAATAGAAGGGTAAATTTTATAAGAAGTCCTATTATCAATCACTTTTTTTGGCTTTTTTAAAAATGTTATTAATAAATTGAAAATATAAATTTTCTATATTTTTTTTATCAACTTTCATAAAGTAAAGATTTTTTATTTGAGTAATTACTTTGTCTTCATAATCAGATTTTAATAACAAACACATCATGAGACACTTGTCTTGTTTCTTACAAATTAAATTATTCTTAGATGTAATTTTTTTAAATTTAGATATTTGTACGTTCCAATTGTAATCCATTTTATAATTAATTTTTTTTTCTTTAACTTTTTTTTTACTAAATTACAAACTTTTTAATCAGACATAATTCTGCTTAAGGAATTTTCAACCGAAGATTTCAATTCGGGCTCAGTATCTTCCCACTTACAGACAACATATTTTGCACCAAGATTTAATATATGTTTTTATTGAAAATCAAGATCCCTATTCGAAAAATTAACGTAATTATTATTTTGAGATGGACATTTAAGATTCGTGTTATACAAAAAATACTTTTTTCTATCGAATTTCACACACATTTTTTCGTAATATCTATTAAATAACTTTTGACAGTTACTTTTAAAATTAAACCAAACATCTCGGTTATTTAAGTCAATTAAGTAATATTTACTGAGGCTATAACCTCGATAATATGCATATAAAATGCGATAGTAGGGACCTCTACAGGTGTTTTAACCACAAGTTTATGCTATGGAAGGTTATAACCTCAGTAAATATTACTTATGTAATCCATGTGCATTTAATAAATTTATAATTAAGTCAATTAAGTAATTTAAACTTTTTAAATATTACATTTTATAAAATATTAAATGTTTCACGTGGAAATTACACTTCATAATACAATCTTTTTCAAATAGCAAATCGTATTCAAAGGCAACTTACAGGACATATTAACTTTTATATTTCAGCAATTCGGATATATTTTAAATCTTTGGCAATCATATAAAAACTGTAATCTACATTTTAAGTCAATTATTTTGAAAGTTACCTTTCACCATTCTTTAACAATCCACATTTCATTTCTCATATTAAATTCCATTAGTATATATGTAATAATATTATTATTCGATGCCTGTATTTTTTAAGTAATTTACATAATTATATAACTAAATATTTGTAAAGACAGGAACTAAATAATTAAAAAAAATTATCCACTTAGGAGTGCTTTTGATTATCTCCATAATCTGTGTCAACTAAAGCATTGAAAAGCTATTTTTTTACAATTCCGTGATCTTAACGTTTGCTGCTTGTCTATATTTATATATTAGCATAGTTTTTTTTTCTTTTATTGTTATTTTTTTTTCAATTTGCAATATTTTACTACTCCTAATTTAAATAGATTAATAAATAATTCAAAAAATAGGTGTAGTATTTTAAATCAAAGTTGTGCAATATATAAATGGCTATGTGTTTGTGGAAAGGCATATATTGGGTAATCTCGATATACATTGGAGAAAAGATCAAAGGAGCATTTGTTGTTATATAAACGAGTGCAAAAATCAAGACAAGAAAATGTTAGAAATGGTGATGTATCACCATCAGTATTTTTTGATCATAATGTAACATGTAATTGTGGTTTTGATTTTGATTTTAATAAAGTGAAGATTTTGTGTATTGAAAGAAATAATAATAAATGCAAAATTAAAGAAGCTATGTTAATAAAAAGTGAAAAGCAACAGTTGATAAACAGACAGGCCGCCTATATAAAAATAATGAATTATGGGAAAATTGATGTATGATGTATTACTTTTTGTTTACATTTGTAACGGTTTTTTCTAATACAATTTGAATCTAGTTGACAACGACTACATAGATAGTTGAAAGTACTTCTATTAAATTGGTATATATTTGTTTTTTTTAAATATTGTTTTACTGTATTAATTATTGTATTGTTTTGAATAATTATATATATTTTATTATAATTGGAATACAGACATTGATTAATATATATATATATATATATATATATATATATATATATATATATATATATATATATATATATATATATATATATATATATATATATATATATATATATATGATTATAATTGTAGCCAACATTTAAAAATTCATTGGAATATATTTCAATATTTTTGCCTTTATCCAATGAATATTTGCAAAGACTATTATTTCTAAAACAGAAAAAATTCAAACCTCCCATTTTTGTGACATTGGCACTTTTGGTTTATATGGAATATAACCTCTTCTTACTATTTGTTTAATGGCCATACAGTAATCCATCTTGCATTGATTTCTAGTTATTTTAAGAACAATAAACTGAACAAACATTAAATCTTTATCTGTTTTTATCCATTTTAGGCCTTTTAAACTATTCAATTCTTTAAACATCTCATTAATAGTATTTGGTTTACCACATCTAAAATCATCATCAACTTATCATTAATATACAGTAATTAATTTTTGATAATATTCCTTTTTCATGATATTTTTTTCATATGTAGAAATTATAAAATTTCATATTTAAGCAACAGTAGATTATCACATGGGCCATCCATTATACATTTTATAAAAATCTTTATTAAAGACTATTTAAATATTTTTTATTGATAAAATTTAATGTTTCAGTTATAAATTGTATTATTTTCATGTTAACATTCTTTAACCTTAATGTAAGAAAAATCATTTTGATAAATGCCACTCGATCAATTGATCCATACATTTCACTAACATCTAAAATACATATAACGTCATTAACATCGGTCTTTACATTACCGATTTTATTAACAAAATAAAATGAAAAACATATTGTATATTTACCAAAACCAATAATTTCTTGTAGCATTTTCTCAATTAAACAACATGTTTCATAATATAAAAATAAAAATTTTAATAACATTGATTCCCCTGCTAATAAAAAATATGGATATCAATCCCATATATTTCAACTGATCAGGTAAACTTTATAAGGAAAATTTATAAAGGAATATGTGATATTGCATTTTACACACCTCCTACATTAAACAAATTAATAAATAGCTCCAAAGATAAAACTTCATTTATAAATAAAAATTGTGTCACTTATAAATGGATATGTAGGTGTGGCAGTGGATATAAAGGTGAATCTAGATGTACATTGAAAAAAAGAACTAAAGATCACTTGCTATTATTAAAATGAGTTCAGAAATCAAAACAAAATTGCATAGTGGATAATAATATTTCAGCATCTGTTTTTTATGACCATAAGAAATCATGTATTTATGGTTTTGACTTCAATGTTAGCCATGTAAAAACATTGTAAATTGAAAAATAACAATAAAAGAAAAATAAAAGAAGCTATGCTAATATATAAATATAAACATGACTTAAATAACAGGCAAGCAGCAAACATTAAGATTACAGGTTTGTGGGAGTATTAGCATTTCAAAGCTTCAGTTGACTTAGATTACTGAGATAACTGAGAGTGCTCCTAAAAGGATAACATTTTTTTAATTATTTAGTTACTGTATTTACAAATATTTAGTTATATATATATATATATATATATATATATATATATATATATATTTTTAAATATAATATATATATATATATATATATATATATATATATTACTTTAAAAATACAGGCATCAAATAATAATATCATTACATATATACAAATGAAATTTAATATGAGAAATGAAATGTGGATTGTTAAAGAGTAGTGTAAGGTAACTTTCAAAATAATTGACTTTAAATGTCGATTGCAGTATTTATATGATTGCAAAAGATTTAAAATATATCCGAATTGCTGTAATATAAAAGTTAATATGTCCTGTAAGTTGAGTTTGAATACGATTTGCAATACGAAAATGATTGTATTACAAAGTGTTATTTCCATGTGCAAATGTTTAATATTTAATAAAAGGCAATATTTAAAAAGTTTAAATTATTTAATTGACTTAAATAACCGAGATGATTGGTTTAATTTTAAAAGTAACTGTCAAATGTTATTTAATCGATATTATGAAAAAAATGTGTATGGAATTTGATAGAAAAATCAACTTTTTGCATTACAAGAGCCTTAAAAGACCATCTCAAATTAATAATTACATTAATTTGTAGAATATCGATCTCAATTTTCAACAAAAAACATACATTAAATATTGGTGCAAAATATGTTGGCGGTCAATTGGAAGACAATGATCTAGAATTGAAATCTTTGGTTGAAAATTCCTTAAGCAGAATTAAGTCTGATTTAAAAGTTTGTAACGATTTAATAAAAAAAGTTAAAGCAAAAAAGTTTAATTATAAACCGGATTACAATTGGAACGTACAAATATCTAAATTTACAAAATTTAAATCTGAAAATAATTTAATTTGTATAAAAGAAGACAAGAGCCTCAGGATGTGTTTGTTATTAAAATCTGATTATGAAGACAAAATAATTACTCAAATGAAGTAACTTTATGAATGTAGATAAAGTAAATATAGAAAATTTACGTAATCACTTTATTAATAACATTTTTAAAAAAAGCCAAAAATAAAGTGATTGATAATAATATTTATTATAAAATTTACCCTTCTGCTGCAATATGTCCCAGGATTTTTTCAAATATAAAACAGCATAAAGAAAATGAACAATTGCATTTAATGGTTGATTGGGGGGGGGGTATTATGAAATGTGTTGTTTAATTGAGAAAATGCTAAAGAATTTTATGGTTTGGGTAAATATACAATATGTTATTCATTAGATATTGTTAATAAAATATGTAACATTAAGTCGATGTTAATGAGGTTATATGGACTTTAGATGTTAGTGAAATGTATGGATCAATTGATTGATTGGCATCTATCAAAATTATTTCAAACACATTAACGTTAAAAAATGTTAACGTGAAAATATTAAAATTTAAAACTGAAACATTAAATTTTATCAATAAAAATATTTATGCAGTTTTTAATAAAGGTTTGTATAAAATGTGTATCAGATGGCCCATGGGTTTATCTACTGTTTCTATCAAATATGCAATTTTATAATATATACATATGAAGAAAATATCATGAAAAAAAATATTATCAAAAAAAAAAATATTACTGTATATTATCTATATGTTGATGATGTTTTTATATGTGGTAAACCAAATGCAATTAATGAATTGTTTAAAGAATTGAATGGGTTTAAAAGGCTAAAATGGATATAAACAGATGAAGATTAAATGTGCATTCAGTTTCTTGATCTTAAAATAACTAGAAATATGTGCATGCTGGATTACTGTATGACCATTAAACCAATAGTAATAAGAGGTTATATTCCATACAAATCAAATGGGTCAATTTTACACAAGATGGCAGGTTTGAAGATCTTCTTATTTAGAAATAATAGTCTTTGCAAATATGTGTTGGATAAAGGCAAATCTATTAAATATATTCCAATGAATTGTTAAATGTTGGCTACAATTATAATTGTATATATATAGAGTTATTAGAGATTTTAATACAAAATATAAAATAAAAATTTTAATAATATAGATTCTCCTGCTAATAATAAATATAGACATTAATCCCATATATTGCAAATGATCAAGTAAATTTTATAAGAAAAATTTACAAAGTAATATGTGATATTGCATTTTACAAACCTCCTATATTAAACAAATTAATAAATAACTCCAAAGATAAAGGTTCTTTATAAATAAAAATTGTGCCATTTATAAATGGATATGTAGGTGTGGCAGTGTATATATAGGTGAATCTAGATGTACATTGGAAAAAAGAGCTAATGAACAGTTGCTATTATTAAATTGAGTTCAGAAATGGAAACAAATTTGCTTAGTGGATAATAATATTTCAGCATCTGTTTTTTTATGTCAATAGTAAATCATGTATTTATGGTTTTATCCTCAATAATAACAGTGTAAATATATGGAAATTGTTAAAATAACAATAAAAAAATGAAGGAAGATATGCTAATCTATAAATGTAAACATGATTTAATTAACAGGAAAGCAGCAGATGTTAAGAGTACATAATTGTGGGAAAGTTAGCATTTCAAAGCTTTAGTTGACACAGATTACTGAGATAATCGAAAGTGCTCCTAAGTGGATATTTTTTTTTAAAATTATTTAGTTCCTTTCTTTACAAATATTCAGTTATATAATTTACATATATTACTTTAAAAAAACAGGCAACAAACAATATATATATATATATATATATATGTTTATATATATATATATATATATATATATATATATATATATATATATTGAGCTGATATTTTAAGTCAGCTCATATATATATATATATATAAGCTCACATATTTATAATTTTGTCATAGATATTTTCCGAAGTTAAATAGTTTGTAAAATAAAAATTAACAAATGATTTGAATTTAATGGGAAGGGTAAAATCTTAAACTTTTATTTTTGCTATAGATTTGAGCAAAAATTTGTTTTAAAAAAAAAAAAGAAAAAAGATAAAATATAATTTATTGTCAAAAATGTTAAAAGTGTTGAATTAAAAGGGAGAAAACTCGAGAGATAAAAGGGTGGGGGAAAGAAAACAAAATTAGATTGTTGGTAGTAATTAGACTCTATTGTTGAAACTTTCACAAACTAAAAGTATTTGGTTAATAATTGCTGTTACGCTAATTAAAAAGAAAAAAAAAGATAAGAGAAAGAGAGATAAAATCACTTTTAGAGTAGGTCAGTTGACTTGAGAGACCAGCAAGAAAAAAAAGGAAAAAAAAAAGAGAGAAGCTGTGCCCTGAATCAAAAATTATTATAGAAATTTATTTTGCAGACTCTTTTCAAATGCATAGCGGCTAAAGCTATCAAAACCTTCCCCTTTGGGGAATTGGCCACCACTCCATCTGAATGAAGCTACCGAAAGAGTCAAGGAATGGAAAGAAATGTATATTGCTAGCCGGACAACCAAAGGAACACCCATGGACACACCAGAATTCTCATATACAAGGACAAAGGCACGACAAATGGAATGTGAATCTATGAAAGTCAGGCCACTTCGCTCTGATCGATCAGGGTAATTATAAACTTTTCAATTAATGGGAACTTTAGTTAAAGTGTAATAGAACTTTATTTTTGATTTATCTTTCGTTTGTTATATTTGTTACGAATGTTTCAACAATAGAGGTGGGGAAATAAATTTATTTAATATTGTAAACTATTTATGTTAATTCTCGTTAAATATGTTTATGCAATATTGGTATAACTATATATTAAATTATTTAATATCTGTTCGATCTAGAGGGTAACAACAGGGTGGGGTATAAAAGTGTGCTGCCAAGCAACAGAGAACCTTAGGGCGTTACTTGCTTGTTAGCAGAAAATAAGGGAAGTGTTGAAAGTATAAGAAAATGAAAGACACTTATACATTCATTTTAAGTTTTTGCAAGTTATTTATTTACCAAATAAAGTGGGGTTTAAAAATAAACTTCAGGAAAGATTATATACTATAAGTCACCTTTGTATACACGCCTGCTAGAATCCGCAGTGTTAGTGTCGGTGTGAGTAAATCCATGGTAGATATTTGGGAAGAATACTTAGAAAGTTAACAGTTGGAAAATCAGAAATTGTAAGTCAGTTCTCTCTGTATCAGGCAGAAATATAATGTTATTAATAATAATAATAATAAAGGAAAGTAAAATTTTTTGTATCCAACGTATATTTGAATTCTTTAATTATTTATAATAATTAGTTAGTGTCCTTAAGTGAAAACCCCTTTCAGATTTTAAACAAAATTTGTAAGCGGTGAATCACCGTTCGAAAATAAATAAGACCAGGTTTACGTAAAATTACGTGGCCAGGTTCCAAGAGAGAAATCCTTGGTGGCGCCCTCGGCGGTGATTCTAATAATTAAGATTCAGTTATTAGGGGAAGGAAAAGAATTGTAGTGTCACAATATATATATATATATATATAAAATATACAAACCATTATACAATTACAAATATCCAGTAACACCCTCTGTTTAAAGAACTATATCTCAATAATAGCTGAATTTGAAGACATTTACGTGTCTAAAAAAATCTGTGCTTGGAAACTTATAGGAACTTGTTGCATAAACGCTTGGAGTTAGTGTTTAGGTCTAGTTTCTAACTCTTATCTTTCACTGATGATAGCAAATTAGTGTGAAATTAGCTGATCTGAGGGTAGAACAAATGAAAGAGACAGTGAATTTTGACTCTGATGTTTATGTAAACAAAAATATGCTTGTTTTGGAGGTCTTGGTAAAGCACCATCTATTGATCAAAAATACAAGCTATAGCAAGTTTTCATATATAAAACTTGTTTTTTTGTTTTTTATAAATGTACCTTTAAAGTTTCTTGCAATGATATATATTGCAGAGTCTTTGACTATGTGGAGAAACTGAACTGATATCAGACCCAAATAGCTATCTGGCTTGATAAACTGAGCTTAAAGACATATATGTGCCTAAAAAATCCATGCTTGCAAACTGATAGGAACTTGTTCCATAAACGCTTGGAGTTACTGTTTAGGTCTAGTTTCTAACTCCTATCCTTCACTGATGATAGCAAATCAGCATGAAATCAGCTGATCTGAGGGTGGAGCAAATGAAAGACACAGTGAATTTTGACTCTGACATACGTTTATGTAAACAAAAATACGCTTGTTTTGGAGGTCTTGGTAAAGCTCCATCTATTGATCATATATATATATATATATATATATATATATATATATATATATATATATATATATATATATATATATATATATGTGTGTGTGTGTGTGTGTGTGATCTTTATTCAATATAATATCCAATTGACAAACATCTAAATAATAATTAATAATTATTTATTAGAACACAGATAATCAATTTTTACAGTATATTTTATTATATTTTATAAAAAAAATAATATTTTTTTTTCTTCTAATATTTTTTAAAAAATTTTTTGGAATTTTTTTTATATTTAATATATAATTTTAAAAAATAAAAAAATTTATTTTAAAAAAAAATAAAATTAAAAAACATATTGGTTTTTGGTAGAAAAAATTTTATTAAAAAAGAGATATATAAATTATAATATTTATATTAAAAAAAGGGTTTTTTTTTTTTTTTTTTTTAAAATTTTTATATTATATAATTAAAGTAGTGAACTCTGTGTCTTCTACATATTTCTACCACATCATCATTCAAATGTAATTATTGTCTAAAATAGATGAAAAGTTTTGCAGCAAAACTCTCAGAGATGAGAAATCGTTCTTTCTATTTTTGATTCAATATGATAATGTTTAACATACATGAGATTATTCATTATACAATGAAATAGTGTAAAGAGTTAGGCGTAAACATTTTAAACTAATAACAAAAAGTGATAATTCTAAAAATTAAGTCCATTTAATCACTAAAGAAAATTTTGAAAAGTTTAAAAATTGTGGAAGAAATGTAAATAATAAAATAATTAGTTTCTTATTAAAACACATATAGCTATATTTTTATTGTTGATTGTTGCGTTCAGAGATTGTATTCGTATTCAACACCCATGTATTATCGCCCATTTGTGAAGCAGGTGTTGTTTTCAGTCGTAATATAAAAGTCGTTTTTAAGCAGTTCAGTTTCATTTAGACTCATGAGAGAAACTCCAGTGTATTTGACAGGAATACAACATGTTAGTGAATGTCTGTGTATTACCGCATGTGACAAGGGATCTTCTTGCAAAAATTTCACAAATGTCACCAGCTTTTTATTACAAATAAAATGGTTACCTGAAATATAATAAATAATATTATTTATTTAAAACAATATTGATGGAAGTAATGTTATTTCAAATTATTAAAAATCTAAACATCACATAGTTTCAATTTTTTATGCTTACACAAGCTGTTAATACAGTGACAAACCGTTCATAATATAGTATATTCCAGTGCAACATATAGTAATTAACAGACGCAAGAAGCTTGTGCTTAACCCTCTATGTAATGTATCCCTATCTATTATTGCCATACAAGTTTCTACATTATGACTTTCATAAGTGTGTAGTCTTGAATCTGAAATTTCTTCACATATTTCCAGGATTCAATCCTATCGTCTAGTTACCTTTATGTTCTTATGATCTAGGTGCATTTCTGAAAGACATGAAATAAAATTAGTCTGGAGATATTGGGAAATTTTAGGCACAAATCTTATTGAATTCATTGATTACTATCGCTTGTACTGGGTGGCATCTGTATAGTTTATCACAGTGTTAATATTAAAATCGTCATTTATTACACACGCACGCATACGCGTGCACACACAGACACCCACCTACCCACACACACATAAACATATAAATATATATATATATATATATATATACATAGTACCTATTAAAGATTCAGAATTTAAAGCTTTTAAACAAAAAAAGACAAACTTGTTTTATTAATAACTAAAAAGGAAAAACTATTTACTAAAAATACTGTGAATTAATACACTGTACAACCGTACACACACCCGGACATAGATAATGTAATATATAAGGGATTCAAACTCAAATTTTCCCATGACCCTCAGCTCTCCATGCCATCTCGTATTGCTGTTCCACCTGATCATACACACATTGAAAAGTTAAATTCAACATGGATATGATAAGGTGGATCAGCAATATAAGATGGTATAGAAAGCTGAGTGTCATGTGATTGTCTGAGTTCGAATACCTTATGTAAAAATACTCTGAGTGATTTACAAGTTGTAAAGAATTTATCCTATCGTCAACTTTCTTCAAATGAAATTTCAGTGTTGGTGAAAGGTTTTAATTTTTCACTGGCTCCTAAACGTGTTCCAGTTGAAAATATTATATGCAATATTGAATCTTCTTTTAAAAATATATACTTACATACATATGATGTTATTAGATTTGAAGTTTGTGATGTCTTAAAAAATATAAAAAACAAAAAAAAAACAAAAAGTAACTTATCTAAAGGAGAATTTGTTGCACTTCAAAATTTAAAAATGATGATTCTGTTGTTGTTATTTCTGCAGATAAAGGTAATTCGACTGTTGTATGTAATCATTTAGATTATAATAATAAAATTTTAAATTTATTAAATGATGAAACTTATAAAAAGTTTGTTAGAGATCCTCAGACATTTTTTTTTTTTTTTTAAAAGACAAAATATCTAATGAAACGTTCTGGTATAGATAAAGATGTGAAAATTAAAATTTCTCCAAAAGAAGGTTTTTCGTTATATCCTATATTTTATGGTTTGCCTAAAATTCATAAGCCTTAGATACTATTGTGACCTATTGTGTGAGCTATATGTTCTCCCACACATGCTTTGGCTCGATATTTAGCCCAATGCTTGCAACCATTAACAAACAAGATTCCATCATAAATTAAAAATTCAAGTCATTTTATTTCTATAATTAAAAACTTAAAAGGTAACTGGAACTTGTTTATTGGATAGTTTTGATGTTTCTTCTATGTTTATTAATATTCCTGTTGAAGAAGCATTATTTATGATAGCTCAATACAATGGTTTGCCTGATTTTATTATTCGATTAGTGAAACATTGTCTTAAAAAATATATGTTTTATTCATTATTCGCAAAAAATAAAACACATTAAAGACTTAATGTGGAATCTCCAATATCATGTGTAATTGTGATCTTTGAAAGTATAATAATAAATGCAGCTACCAAATGTCTTTTTATAATCGTCAAATCCAAAACATAATGACAACCCATATTCATTTGTTTTTTTCTATAACTTCAACCAATACCTGGATATGATCTACTGTACTAAAACCACTTTTAATTCCAGCTTGTTCTCTTGGTTGGTGGAAATCAAATGTTCTCTGTAAACGAGTTGTTATTATTTTGGTAAATTTTTTTGTATAAAACTGATAAAAGGCTGATAGGTCTGTAATTTCCAGAATCTTCTTTATTGCCTTTTTTAAATATTAATACTGCATTCTTACAATCACCTGGTACATCTTTATCATTTAGAGATTTGATATATAACTTTGCTATTTGTTTTTTCTATTTCTTCATCTGCTTCTTTTAATATATCAATTATAATTCCATAAATACTGGAGCCAATTCCTTTATTTATACATTTAATTGCATGTCTCAATTCTTCTTTTAATATTCTGGTAACTTCGGAAGTTGTAATAGATATAGGAGATACTTGTTCTTTATTATTATATAATTTTTGATAAAGGTTTCTACCTATTTCATGATGTCATCTCTCTTTTTAGTAATAATGCCATCTTTTTTATTGCAGCTATAAATTTCCTACCAATACCAAAATGGTGTTTTACACTCTTGAGACTTTTATCCTCTTCTTCAGCTTTCCTTGCTAGTTCACAATTATACTTCCTTATATCATTTTCAACTCTTTTCCGTACTATTTTACAAATTTCGAGATATTCAATTCTTTTTATTTCATCACCTTTGTAAATCTTCATATTCCTTCTTTACTTCATAAATTCTCAAGTCTCAGTAGAAATATTATTGGTCAATTGCTGCTTTTTCCAGCAGTTATCTTTGTTGCAGTTTTTAAAAGTTTATCAGTTATTTTCATATTAATTTCATTCAAATCTGAATCATGTTCAAAATCTATTTATATTGAAAACCGATTTGTAAGTTCTAATTTAAATTCATTAGAATGTTTCTGAAGATTAGGAATATCAACAGTAAATATTGTTTTTCTTAATAATTTTTGTCTCTCTAGTTTTTCATTAACATGTATCTTACATCTTACTAATCGATGATCACTTCCTGGGTTAAATTTATTAAGAACATTACAATCTTGAAATACGTTTTTTTTATATTACTCAAAATATAATCCAATTCTCTGAACCTTTGTTTGGATACTTCTATGCTTATTTATTTTTAATATTTTTCTCAAAAAAAAAAAAGAATTCATAATATAATGTTTTTTTTTTTCCCCTTCAAACTGCACAAGTCTATATCCTCTCTCCTCTCTATGACAATAACCAAAATTAACTCCAACACTTTCATCTTTCACTTATAGAATTGAAGTCTTACATAACAGTTTTAAAATTTTGTTTACTCTGATAAAAAGCCTTTTGTAAATCCATATAAAAATATTCCATTTCTTTATCACTATGAGAACTTGTTGGAGCATAAACCTGAATTATCTGCATTTAGGTTTATGCCCCAACATGTTCTCATAGTGATGAAGTAGTAGAAGATTTTTATATGGACGTACAAAATATTTTTTATCAGAGTAAACAACATTTTTTAGTGTTCAATAAATGATAAATACTATACAATGTACCAAATAATTAGTAATGCCTTCCCCATATGCTCTTGTCTTATTACTATTTGATGATTCCTGCAGTATATGAACCTAGATGGACTGCTAACCCATACAAACTAACTAATGTGTTAAGTTTATTAGCCTTTTACTTCAGCATTTAGAGAAATAAAACATTCTTTTTCCTATTCACTTGCTTGATATTTGTTAACTGAAACAATATTTGAAATTTTTTGGGAATCGGATAAATATTGGAATATATTCAATATTTATTTTCTTAAAAATACAGGTAAGCTTTGATCACATAATACAGTTTACGTGTAACATTAAAAAATATTACTCATTGAATAGTAATCACTTGTTGTACACTTTCTATAAATAAATATAAAAAATGGCTTATTCGAAGTTATTTTTAGTAGTTATATAAGAATTCGTGAAATGTTTAGAATAAGGCCAAAATATGAGCAAAAAAAGAAATATCACGATAACATGTATAAACAGTGGAAACATCTATTGTTGGTTGCTTTATTGAAGAGAATAAATCACTATAGTGTATAAAAAAGTTTGACAAATATTACAATTATTTTTGTGAAGTTATTATAAATACCTTCTCTCTCATATTAAATGAAAGAAAAATTGTTATTTTTATTTTAAAAAAAATAAGACTCCAATGTTAAGGGACATTCCCCAAGGCATATTGCTTATTGATAACATGTTATTTTTATATTCAAATGATAATTATTTTTGTAAATGCAGTTTAATTTTTATATAGATACAAAGCTATTGAAGGACCTATATGCATGGTTGAGGAAACAAGGTCCTTTTTTTTTCTTTTTTTTTATTTTACAATAGTCTATAACACCAGAGTTGAATGTTATAATTTCAATATTTTTTCAACAGGTAAAATTGTAGAAATGTGTTAAATTATTTGGAAAGTGGTTATTTTTTATTTTAAAAATTACAGTTACATGCTAAGAGACATTTTCCGATAAAAGCTTTAACATCTTAAATTCATCACATTTTGTTTTTAAAGTTATTATTTCCACTTGCTTTGTGTCAAATTTGTAGTTATTTAATGATTTTTGTTGTGTTTTGCATAAGAAATATTTTACATGCCGAATAAACTAACATAGAATTGTTAATGTAATTAATGTATAATATTAAATGTTAAAATGTTTATATTTACATATTTAATTTGGCCAGCTGTACATTGAAAAAAATATGTAAAAGTCAACAAAATTAATATAAAGAGTGTTGAAATATATACCTTTAAATAAGTAATACGATTACTTGAAGATCTTCATACAAATTTAACACGATAACCATGACAGCCTAATGTTTTAAAATAATATTGCTTACTGCTAATTCTAGCTTCAAAATCCTAAAGCTGTTGTAATCAATCTCAGAAAAAAATGTAAACAGGTACATAAATAAAGACATTTTGGAAATAATTAAATGTATCACGAAAGATTACTTGACTAAAAATCAACATTATCATTAAGTATCACTTATTTAAATTTATCTTATTGAAATCACCATAGCAACACCTATTACAAAGTTACATGTTGTCTATGTTTCACATATATTTATTTGTAAATTACTCTATGAAAATTATTGTTTCTTAAAAAACATATGTAAAAATATATCCATTAGAATGTATCAAAATTGTAATATTAATTCTTTATTTTGGTTTAAAAAGGAAAAACAATTATATCGAACTTAGATTTCATTTTCACTGTATCCATTTTTTTCTTACAATTCACATTTCACTTACAAAACTTAGGCAATACATTCTTGAACGGATCTTTCGTTCATCAAGGTTTATTTGAGTGATTTTTCAACAGTTGTTAGGAGAACAATAATGTCATAAAAATATATTATATATAGAACCGAGACAGTAATTTGAGTTATTATCATTTTGTCCTTGCATAAAAACGATCGTTTTTCTCTGTCTTCAAAATTTATTACATATTATTATTATTTAAATAGTTAATTCATAAATATGGTAGAGTTAATTTTTTTAACCATTTACCCATCCAATGGGGCAGCTCTTCTGACGAAATTACAAAGGGAACGACAAAAATATAAAAGAAGTAAAATCCCATCCAAAATATTTTGTATTGCAGATCGGCTATACAAAGCTATTCTGTGCTTCTAAATATTGCATTTTTGTATAATCAAAATTTGACTTGAAAATATTGGGAAGAAAAGGGTTTGAATTATAGCAGGTATTTTTTTATGTTTGTTTAATTATCATGGCATTAATGGATAAAGATATTTCAATATTTATCACATTTTTTAATCGTTATATATGATATTTCAAATCTCTCCTTCCTTTTTCATCTTCTGTTTTTTATCATGCAACATATTTGGAGTTTCATCCATATAAATTACTTTTATTAATTTTAGTTTGTTGCCAAACATAGGACTTATGTTTTTTTTTTATTCTTTTATTACTGTTATTCGTTTTTTTATTTTATTTTATAAACTAATAAATTTAAAGTTGATTTTAAATCAGACGTATCAGTTTCATTTTTATTTATTTTGGAATGTGCGATAATTTTGGTGCTTAAAATTTTGGTCAAAGATTCAAACTTATCTTCATAAGTGAACTAGAATTAAATATGTGATATATTTTATACATCAACATTTTTTAAATCCTATTACCCATAAATTTTACATTGAATGATGCATTCAAATATTTGTTTATTTAAATCAATATTACTAGTAAAATAATTTCATTAGCTCAGTGTTTGTTTTTGCTTAGTGTTGATGATATATTTGTTAATTTTGTCAGGTAATAAATTATTTATCCATTTCGTACTGTGATTAGTCACAATGACTTATATTCATTACTTTTTCAATTTCATTGAGATAGATATCATAAATTTCATTAACTAGCATATCGAAAATTATTGGATAACTGCAATTATATATTAAACGTGTATTGAAATAGGTATAAATTTGAGTAAATGATTCTTTTGTTTAAACTTTTTAGAATTGTGGTGAGGTTTATAAACTATTTTCCAGAAATGTACTTCTAACAATTTTAGAAACTAATCTATTTAAATAAAATAGAATATGATAAACTATTAAGATAAATTTGAATCACTAAAAGTAATACTATTTAATAAAATATGTCGAATTTAGTTTTAAGCAATTGTCAATTGATTAGATATCTTAAAACCACGTCATTGTTTGTGCCAATGATATACGATTTCACTTCTTATTCCAGTTTACTTTGTAATAATGATAAATTTGTTGATGTTCACAGAGGTGATCTGATTGGTTTTATTTCGTTTCAAACACTATCTAGAGAAATTAGATTTTAATATACATTGTTAGTAGTATTTTTGTGTAACATAGTGGACAATTTAAATAATCATTTGTGAAAAATATTGTTATAGGTCAATGCCTAAGTTATTTAATTAAATATAGGTTATTACAGAGTCATTTCTTATTAAAGCATGTTTTTGATTAGAGATAAAAAATATAAAACTTTATGGCATTTTTATGACCAATGTGGATTAATCATATTTATAGAGGTACTGAAATAAAAAATCCATTATTATTGTTACAAGCTCACAAAAATTGTGCACAAGTGGTTATTATTGCAAAATGCCAAATGAACTTTAGTGCTTCTATAAAATCACATTCCATATTTAGGCAGAATGTAGATTGTTATGGATGATGTTTCAATCCTTAGGCATAGTAAGATTTTTTATATTGATATCCCATATTATCATCTATAATTCATTACAAAATGGTAAAAATATTTTAAAAAACATATATATATATATATGACAATTTAATAGAAGTACTTTCAACTATCTATGTAGTCATTATCAACTAGATTCAAATTGTACTTCTATTAAATTATGGTATATATTTGTTTTTAAAATATTTTTACGGTATTAATTATTGTATTATTTTGAATAATTATATATATTTTATAGTAATTAAAATACAGACATTGATATATATATATATATATATATATATATATATATAT
The DNA here is from genome assembly GCA_028023455.1 of Epiperipatus broadwayi. Taxonomy (NCBI): domain Eukaryota; kingdom Metazoa; phylum Onychophora; class Udeonychophora; order Euonychophora; family Peripatidae; genus Epiperipatus; species Epiperipatus broadwayi. The sequence continues at coordinate 2,410,398 of JAQFVV010000171.1, forward strand.
ATATATATATATATATATATATATATATATATATATATATATATATATATATATATATATAAACTGTAACCATATATTTTAGTATAAAATATATTAACTGATGTAACTAGTATAAAAAATTTTCTTTCTTCTTTTGGTGATTTGATTGGCTTGAGCTGCACTTTGAACAGATTACTCTCTTATAGTATTTTAATAAATTTAAGTTTGCTTTTTCCCATATACTAACTCATATCAAAACGTTTAACTTTTTAAAAATTTGACAACACATAAAAATTTGGTAAAATATTATTAAAAATAATATTTTGTTTTATTTGTTTAAAATGATCTTAAATTATTATTTCCATTGAATTAAAAAAAAAACCATTTGTTCAATTAAAATTAATTATTAAAAATAAATACAGTAATTACGTATGCGTCTTAATGTAAAAAGAAAAGAGTGCGAATTTCTAAGAGAAGATTGTCGGATAGTTTTGCTTTTGGAGGGAGAAAGAAAAGAAAATGGTAAAGGCAAATGGTGTAAATTTGATAAGCTTAAATTAAAATAGTTTATAAATAAACGGATTACCACAAAATTTTGCTATAAACATAAATATAACATAGTGGTAATCAATTATAAGATGAATTGCTAAATTTAAAAGTCTGTTCAAGTCGGCTGGCCAAGTGGATCGAATCACCAGTAATAATTTCCCAATATTACATTTTTAGAATGTCGGAGCTTCCCAGTTTAAGTTTGAAAGAATTAAATACAAGATTTTGGTATGTTTTGAAATATTTATTATTCTACAATTTGGAAAAATTAAATAAGTATTTTAATTACAGAAGTTTTATGAATATGAAAATTTGTTTTTTAAAAAAGAAGAATTTTAAGTTAAAGTAAAACGTTAAAGTTATCAAAATATTTTAATATTTCCGTTTTTTAATTCTAATAAAATATAATATTGATTGATATTTAACTTTACAATGCCAGTAATATTTACTAGTTAATTTGTTTAACATTTGGATAATAAACATTCTTCAAATAATTAATCAAAGCTATTTTATAATTGTATCATCGGTTTGAAATGAATAAATTAATTGCTGTAATTGGGATTCCTGGATTAACGCGTGGATAAATAAATACTTGCATGGATGTGATTGGAACACTTTTGATAGAGAAATGTAGAGATTAATAACTTTATGAAAAACATTTTCTTTTAAATTCTGCTTATCATGTTTTAAAATTGTTTCATGTTTGGGGAGCCACGCAAAATCGTTAATCTAATATTGCTTATAATAACTAATCAAATGGATAGAATTGCATGTATGGAATTTAACTACAGTTATAGCTATTACCTCGTATACTCATTATTCTACACATCGTACATGGATTCCACGGATCACATTAGGAGTTATAAAATGCTATACAATCCAATTTGTGATACACACATCTGCTAAAATTCATGTATTGAACTATAAAATGTTATACATTTAGTTTTATCACACACACACACCGTTAAATTTAATATATTTAATGAATAATACATTAATTTAATTTTATCGTTATGTGAACTCGCATATGAAGTTCAAAAGTTATATTTATTAAATTTAAATTAATAGGGGTTGAATAAAATATTTATTCAAGAGAATAGCGCTCACGAAAAAGCTTAAACAGTACTTAATGAATTCATGAGATATATCAATCTTTATGAGATATTTTGTGAGTCTTTCCAGATTTATATTCCTATGCCAATATTACTTATATTATATTACACATGTTTATTTTAAGCAAGATAAGTAGTACATTAGTTGTCCTGATTAGCGTAACATTTTATTATGCAAGAACCCACATTTGCTAAAGTGTTAGTGTATTCTGAATAGTCAGAAGAACTGAGGAGGAGGATTTTGCACTTTAATGTGAAACAAATAATAATGTTGTTTTAGAATGTTAAAGGGCTTTAATCTGTGCTGGTGGTTAATCCGCAGATTATTTTAATTGCCATTTTTGTATTTTACACACATTCCTGCGCTGGTGGTTAATCCGCGGAATTGTGTGATTATACGTATTACTTTATGATGGTGTTTAAATACACAAAACGTTTAGTATTATTTAATTCCTACGTGTAGATGAATGCTCCACAGGAATATGTTTTGCTTCACAGATATAAGTTGGGCAAAGTATTTTAGTTGATCTGCTAAATCATCTTCATTTGTAAGCATAATTTATCGGTTAGATTATTAAATGGTAGCAGGACATTCTATTCAAGTACTTCATAATAATTAACTGTTGGTTGATTATTATTAACCGGAACGTAAGTTTAAATTGTCACTTTAATTAATGAGTACATTATAGCTAAATCATACAGACATCATATTATTTATTATATTATTATAGTTGTACAGTAGGGATTTATTGAATCTGGAAATGACGTTAAATATTACTTGAGTTTGATGCTGAATTTCTTATAATCTCATCAATATTCATTATATTAGATTGAAATAAGGTATGATTAGATTTTAAAAACTGTACCTATGAGATGTTATTGAAGAAAGTCAATGGAATTATCATTTATTTATTTTATTTGTTTATTTATGTTTTATTTAGAATATTGAAATTAATTACTTATTGTTCATAAATTTGTAAATAAACGTTGATTTATAATTAAACTTACTGTGCCGCTGCTATGTGTCATTCATAACATCAGAAATCATAAACTTTGGATAGAGCATACATTGAAGAGCATACATTGAATTACATATTATCGTCAACATGATATAAGAGTTTATAAATATTTTTTGAGAAAACATTTAGATGCTTTTCGTCTTTGGTAGTTTATGATGAGTAAGGTACAATAAAATCCCATTTACCTTTTCCATCATTATGGCTTTGCGTAGTTGATTCTAGTATAAAATTATAAATGAATTATTAAACTTGTAAACAGATTTACTAAATAATGACATGATTAAATATATTTACTTAACGTTTTTAAATTGTCATTTATCAGTATAATAAGAGTCTCAATAATATAGTAAACTATAAAAAAAGAACCCAAGTATTTATATTTATTTATTGCAAAGCTTTACCTAGACTAGCATTTGTATTAGAAATCATATAGATGGTTTAAAATTTCATAATCTTATGTAGTTCCACAAATTATGCCATCTTGTACATGGTCGGCCATAGGGTCGCATACCATAAAAATCGCAAATTGAGGTTTAAAAGTAATAACATTGCACTTATAATTTGTTTAATGTGTTTTATAATAATACTATGATAGGTCTTCGCGGTATACCCTGGCTGCGATCAAATAAATTGTAAAAAGTTTATGTTAGATCATTAGTTTGGTTTGTAGTTGTGGTCTTTGGTGCATAAAATAGATAGCATGATATGCTTTTGGATACAGCTCTTAATAGCTGACAATGTACAGCAGGAATTGATTAGTGATCGAAGTTACAATTCCTAGTGCACTTACGTTACGTAATTGAGACCACACAATCAAATGGTTACAATTTTTGGTTGCCGCAATTTGTTCGGCACGATAGGTAGTTGAGAGGGCAATGGCCTTCGATGGTTATCATTAGCTGGCCATCAACAATTTACGGTTACAATATATATATATATATATATATATATATATATATATATATATATATATATATATATTAATAGAATAACAAAATTTGACTATATTCCAAATAATGGTAAACAACTTATAGTATAAATAAAAACTCATAAAAATATATTTTCAATTATATTCATAATCATTATCAATTTAATTCAAATTTCAATATGGACTCATCTATTACTAACTATAAACACATGTTCATTTCAATATTCCACAATTCATTAATTTTCTATTTGATTTTGATATAAAAAAGATAAATATTTTAGGTCAAGTAAGAGATAATGAAAAAGGAAAAAATAAAGAGACATTTTTTATTAATAGGTATAAAATTATGATACTAATAGACCGACAGCAAATGTTAGGATTAATGAATTATGGGATATTTAAATCAATATGTGTTTTCAGTCAGTAACAGATGATTCTATTTAGGAAATTTGAGTTGAGTTGATAATGATTATGAAAATAATCAAAAATATTTCTCTATGACTTTTTATTTATATTATATTATAAGTTGTTTAATAACTGAAACACACAGTCTTATTATATACCTATATCTATATATGTATTATAAAGGGTATATAAACACAGACTTTCACACACCCCACCACTCTCCACACTATTTCAAAACACTGATACACCTGAACACATATAATGGTGATTATTTATATTTTCAACATTTATGTGTTCAGGTTTATCAGTGTTATGAGATAGTATGGGTGTGTGAATGTCTGTGTTCATATACCCTATATATTATAAGATGTTTACCGTTATTTTGAATATATATATATATATATATATAATTAAATCACACACCATTGTTATAAGGAATGCAGTACTTCCTTCTGTTAACTAATATTAAATACATTAGATTTTGTATTTCAAAATCCCCAGCTCAAAATGATATCATATTGATATGTATTCTATTATATATTAAATATTGAAATATGAACAAATTCAAACAAAGAACATAAAATTTTACTAAGCAACGATCTTAACTTACAATCAAACATATTTTACAATTATTATATAAAAACAAACTAAATACTTGTAATTTTAATCTGTAAACCACAAAACACAAATGTATATCAAATAATCCAGTGAATAATGCTATAGTAAAATAAATATACACATATTAAATCATCCCACATGATTAAGAAATGCATTACCATCCTAAGTGAAGTAATATATAAAAACGTTAGAGTTTGTATTTCAAAATAGCTAGCTCAAAATGATATCACTTTGAACATTTTGCATTAGATGATTCAAAGATTAAAATTACTAATGTTTAGTTAATAGTGAATCTTGTTTGTTTGTAGCAAAAAGTTAACATCAATGCTTATTAAAATTCCAACATCATTGTTTGAATTTTTTTATATTTCAATATTTAAACAAGAAAAGCTCTCAAAAATATTGTGACTCAGTTCAAGTCAGAGTAACCAATGTATGCCAGAAGGCTTGCGGACAAAATCCCCATTTGTTCCTAATTATCCAATATCCCAAGAATAATTTCTGGATTGTGGCCTTCACCAGTGAGGAGTGAGAGGACTGCACCTTATGAAGCCTAAATTGCACACACTATAATATTTAAAATCCAAGCTCATAACTGTACATTTTAGTGTCTTTGGTACTTTAATAACTATAATCATCACTATCCTATTAGACAAGATTGGCTTTAATCCAATAGACCTTACAGGATCACCATTTCTAATGCTTGCTTATAACTGTTATTAAAACAAGCAAAATATTCCATAATGTATTGCCCCTCAGATCCAAGGTTCATAACTGATGAAGACCACAAGCTAGAAACTAAACTGGGGATATTAAATGAGTATGCAAAAATAAAGGATTTTATATGTAAGCCTTTTGGCATCCATTGATTTCTCTCACTTGCACTGAGTAGCAATACATAAGGAGGGTTTGGCTTTTTTTAATAACAGTTATATGCCTGCATAAGAAATGGTGATCATGTGATGTTAACCAACTCATTTCAATATTTAAGATCTAGTAGCATATAATTCAAAGTGGTATCATTTTGACCTAGCTATTTGAAAATATGACCTTAAAGGTATTCATGTATTAGTTCATAGATGGTGGTACAAAATGTCTTAACTATATGGGATGATTTCATAATTGTATCTTTATTTCAGTATAGTTATATGCACTGGTATATATATATATATATATATATATATATATATATATATATATATATATATATATATATATATATATATATATATATATATATATATATATATATATATATATATATATATTATAGACAAAGTTGGTACATGTATATACGCACACACACAGGCAATGTAAACACTCTGTTTTTCTCACTTTCAACTTATGGTAAAAAATTGATATAGTTTTCTTTCAATACTTTATAAAATACACGGTAAAATAAAATGTTAATATTTCTGATTAAATAGTTTAAGGCTTTCATATAATCTACTAAAATAATATCCTCTAAAAATAAAAATATAAAGTATTACTAATATGCCATTTTAAAATCTCAATAAGTAATTTCTACTTGTATATGCTGCGGGGGTAATTAAAAAGGGGTTTATTGTAAATTATAACTGTAGTGAAAGTTAAAAGCTTATAGAAATGATTTTGAGAAAGATTAAATGCTCGACTTTTAAACTAATGTAAATTATATTGTTCTCTTAAAACACGCACACATGTATGCATCAAAGGTATGAATAAATATAAATTTTTTAACTGAGATTGCAATATGAGATTGCCTAAACCTAAGATTGCCTCAAGCATATGGATTGAGTGAACATTACGTAGGACATGGACCCTAACGACAACTCTAAGAATAGTGAACTCTGGGTGGAGATTCGATCCTCAGATAATACCCAACCCATATAAATATCAAGCGAAATCTAAAATTTGATTCATTCATTCATTCAGTAAAAATCTCATTTTTTTTATTTTGTTTTTGCTATCCGGTTTATTCAATATGATCACTATGAAATTAACATTTAAAGCGTCGATCGTCATGATGGGCTAGGAAACCCTTCAGTGATTGATCGACGCTCCACCACCAGAACATCTCCATAGCTAGGAATGCTCAACAACAGTACCATCCGAAAATAGTGCTCCAACCAGTCCAATAATGTTGTTCCGTTTAAAATACATGAATCATCCGAACCTACTACGCTGAACTGTAAAAAAAATGAATAACCCCGTATTATGGAAAACATCATCTACCATGTTCAAACCCTCGCCAAATTAGAAGCAGCGGAAGACTAAGCAAAAATCCTAGGTAAACACTTTATTTTATAATGCTTTCATTCATTCTTTACGTAAACTTTAAAAGGCAATCTCATAATTAATTAAATTCGACTTTCATAAAACAAAATATAAAATGATCCGTAATTCCTCATATTTAAAACTTATTATTTTAATCTCAATCTTCGTAAATCAAATACTATGCAATTCCTCATATTTAAAAAAACTTATTATTTTAATCTCAACCTTCGTAAATCAAATACTATGCAATTCCTCATATTTAAATCTTAGGACTCTTCAGTTATGAACTTTGACCTTAAGTATTATCTTATAAGCTATAACACACCTAATTTCAAAATATAAAAGAAAATATGTATTTTATTATCCATGTTTATTATGCATAATATGTTCTTTTCTGTGCGAGTGCGAGAATGCGTGTATGTGCGTGCAAATAAAGCTATTAATTAATGTTTCATTTTTTTATATTCAATAAATTCTTTTTTTATTTAAACAAGTCGAGCATTCCTCAAATCATTCTCTATAATTAAAATATATTTTTTTTTAATTATTATAATCAGCATTTATTCATGCGATTAATTATTTTACTTTTAAATTTGTCTTTCTTGTATTTTTTTGTTTTGTTTATTTCTTTAAATTTCATCGTGCTGTAAGTCACGATGTTTATTTACTATGTAGTTAAGATAGGTTTAAGAGTTGGGAGGGCCTATTATTAATAAGTATAAGTAAATGTCAATAAAGCTAGTGTGAATAATTCTATTGGACTGTATGATAACGGGGGGATGATATTATAAGCTTCTAATTTTTTTTTATATAAGGATGCATAAATCAAACATTCGTACTAGTTGCAAATAACCAATGACCCGGTCCAATATTTGGACCGATCTGTAAATCAACCAAGCTTATTCTCCATTGGTTATTATTGTGTCTTTTGCCAGAATGATATTCTTGAAACAATTTCATCGCGACCCTGAGTGACCCTTATTGGTCCATGCTGGGAGTTTGAGCTTATGGGCGGGGATTAGACTTCGAAATCCTTTTTGATATGATGTAAGGTGATGCGAGAAATTAAATTGTAAATTAAATCATCGTATCTGGCGCCCCCTTGTGTTGATAATGAACAACTATCGATATAGGAAAATAAATAAAGCTTTACGCTATATCATGTTTGTTTCGGAGCTCTCAATCCCTATTTGAACAGTTGAATAAGGCGACTGGTTACAATATATAAATATATATTCAAAACAATACAATAATTAATACAGTAAAAAAATATTTGAAAAACAAATATATACCACAATTTAATAGAAGTACAATTTGAATCTAGTTGATAATGACTACATAGATAGTTGAAAGTACTTCTATTAAATTGTCATATATATTTGTTTTTTAAAATATTTTACTATATTAATTATTTATAATATTGATAAGCCAATAAGCTAATACACATGCACTTTGCAGATGTCACTATATAAATGAATAATCCCACTTTTTCAAACACAAGATAAAGTCTTCAAGAAAATATAGAATGAATGGATTCATGTTTTCCTTCTATATGTTCTTAAAGACTTTATCTTGTGTGTGAAAAATTGGGATTATTCTTTTATATAGTGACAACTGCAAAGCACATGGATATTAGTTTATTGGCTTATTAATATTATAGATTATAAAAAACATTGCGCTATATAAAAAAAATAAATGTCTTGTTTATATATTAATTATTGTATTGTTTTGAATAATTATCTATATTTTATTATAATTGGATACAGACATTGATTAATATATATATATATATATATATATATATATATATATATATATATATATATATATATATATATATATATATATATATATATATATATATATATATATATATATTGGGGTAAACAATGTATTATTTTCCATTACATAGCAATATTTCCACAAACTAGCTTCCACCATATCTCAAACAGTAATGTGACTGAGTGTGAGATGAGAAATAAGATTCAACATGAATTAATTCAGCATTTAAAATATGAGGCTTATCAAAATGTTTATTTTCCTCAGGTTTTTTTACCTATTAAGTTTAAGTTAATATTAGAAGAGAGAGAGATAAAATGAGTCGTTTTTACATAGCTGGAATATGTTGTGCTTCATCAGTCCTATTTAAACCAGTAAGTACTGTTTATGTGCATTGGTTATATATATATATATATATATATATATATATATATATATATATATATATATATATATATATATATATATATATATATATATATATATATATATATATATATATATATATATATATATATATATATATATTTCATAAAAATTATTGAACATGTATTAAAATGTAAAAGTATTTGTAAATATATGATAAAATTTATTATTGATTCTTTAAAAATTTTAATGATAACATTGTTGCATCTTTTGAAGTTCAATATTATAAAATGTCTAAAGGTTGGCCTATTTGTCTGCCTATAGTTGCACAAGTTTGCAATTTTGTTTTATCTACATTTGAGAGTAGTATTTTATATATGTGTACTTTTGAAAATATTAAAATGTACAAAAGATATGTAAATCAGTGCTCTTCAACCTTTTCACACCTGCGGACCAGTAAAAATAAGGATAAGATTTTGCAGACCGGCAAAAGTCTATAGATACATTTTCTTAAAGATAAGCATAATTTTTATAACTAATCAAAACAACAATGTTAAATATATAAGATAAAGATATATATATATATATATATATATATATATATATATATATATATATATATATATATATATATATATATATATATATATATATATAATATATATATATATATATATATATATATATATGGAGTTTATATAATAAAAAAAAACATTTTTTAATTTTTTTTTGAAAAGTCATAAAAAATTTAATTCTACCCCCTCCCCCCATAAACATCTTTGATAACAAGAAAAACAAATTAATTTATGAATGATTGATTAGATTTTGTTTTTGTTCTGTTTTCTTTTTTTTTTTTTAATTGGGTAAAAATGAGATGAAAAAATAAATAAAAATTGGCTGTATTAATTAAAAGTTTAAACTCTTATTATTTATTATTACAAACTTTTTACTGCCCATCTAGCACACAGACCTGCAGAAAAGTTCTGCAGCCCAGTGCCGGGCCACGGACCAAGGGTTGAAGAACACTGATGTAAATGATTTTTTTGTTCATGGAAATACTAATAGTGTAAATTTGATTGTAGAAGAATTAAATAAATTGAATGGCTTGAAATGGACTATTGAAAAGAAACAGGACAATAATATTAAATATTCAGATTTAATGATTACAAGAGATAACAGTATATTAAATTATAAACTAATAATTAAGCCACTGCAAAAAAGAGGATATATAAATTGTAAATCAAAAGTACCAATGATGCATAAGATGTGAAGTTTTAGATTTTCTTTGTTTCAGAATGAAAAAAAAATTTCATTACCAAAGTGATAAACTTAAAAATATTGAAATATTTGCTAAGGAATTGCTTGATGTTGGTTATAAAATGGAACAAATAATCAATATTTTATGTCAATTTAAAAAAAAGTAATAATAATTTAAAAGAAATTAAGATTAATAGTAAACAATGGATATTTTTTCCATTTATTTCAAACCCATTAGTGATTTTTTTTAAGGATTTATATAAGAATTGTTTAATGTTTCATTCTGTGTTCCAAACAATATTAATAAATTAGTTAATAATTCTAAGGATGTCATACCTGCTAAGCAGTAATGTAATGTCATATATCAAATATTTGTGATTGTATGCTGTCATATATAGGTGAATCTAGGTGCAGTATTGATAAAAGATTGAAGGAGCATGAATTGTTATACAAGCGTGTAAAAAGTAAAAATAATGGTGATTTAATATCACCTTCAGTTTTCTTTGATCACGAAAAAACATGTAAATATAAATTTAAATTTGATTTTGAAAATGTGAAAATTTTTCAGAAGAGAGAAACCATAGTAAAACAAAAAATAAAGAGGCAATTTTTATAAACAGGAATAAAATGTATTTAATAAATCGTCAAGCTTCTAACATTAAAATACGAGATTAATGGAATTTGAATTGATGATGTTTGCTTCCACTTTTGTTTTTGAATTTAATGGCAGTTGAGGCAAGTTTAAGAAATTAACTGAAAGTTCTTCTGTGGATTTAAGGATTGTTTGTAATAGATTGTAAACCATTATATTTATTATTTTAATTATAATTACAATTTTGCTTTTAATTAATGGACATTTTATTTAATTTACTTTTATATATATATATATATATATATAAATATAAATATAAATATACATGGTTTATACCCATATATATATATATATATATATATATATGGGTTAAACCATGTATCATTTTCCAATACATACCAATATTTCACAAATATCAGTAAGAAATGAAAGATGATACATGGTTTAACCCAAAAAATAATAATTATCTACATCATACAACTGCGAAAATATTAAATAGATATTATCATTCTATATCTGTATGCCTTCAAAACAGTATGTGTAATTATATAATTGAGTATTTTTAAATACAGTAATCAGTTATAGACAAATTATAATGTTAAACATTGTATCCACTTAAGAGCACCTTCAACCATACCATTTTTTACTTTTTGTCAACTAACATATATAAGGCTAACCTACCCACAAATCTGTAATCTTAATGTTTGCTGTCTTCCAGTTAATTAATGCATGTTTATATCTGTATATTAGCATATATTCCTTTATTTTTATTTTGTCGTTATTTTTTTAATTTGCAATATGCTTACATTATTATAATCGTAAAAAAAAACAAATGCCGAAACATTATCTACTTTGCCACGACCATAATAAGCCATGTATTTATGGTTTTAATTTCATTTATAATATAAGAATATTTCAAATTGAAAAAAAAAAAAAAAAAAAAAAGAAAATAAAGGAAGCTATGCTAATATACAAATACAAACATGAATTAATTAACATTTTGACAGGGTTATCTAATCAAACACAGAGCCCAATTCACATTGCTCAAATTCCATCAATTTTAACATTACGGAAAAGATTGTACAGTCATTTGAAAGGATAAAAAAAGTTCTGTAAAATGGAGCTCTCACTTGAATCATTTTACAAGTAACAAATCAATACAACTGATGTTGAAGGTCTAAAAAGTAGGAGGAAGTCTGTTTTAAGTGTTGATTGGCTCTCAACTATTGGGAACAAAGAAAATTGATTGTCAATAATTTTCACCACTACAATTTCTTTTGTTTCATTTTGAAATTGATGAACAAATGTTTTAGACCATTTTAAAAGTATTTTTTGACATATTATAAGTTATTTTAATAAATTATGGTAAAACAATTTATTTTAGAAAAAAATATATAATATTTTAGTAAAGATATTTAAGATTTTAGTAAAAATTATTTACTTTTCCACAACATAAAATTGAGAAAGACATCAATGATGTCAGTAATACTTTTTAGTTGGTTACTAATATTCATTTTAGATTTGCCACTATTGAATATTTTTATAATTATGAATAAATATTTATTTTTGAAAAAAAAACTTTCATTCACTTTCATAACCTGACAAATTATTAATATACTTTTTACAAATGAAACTAAAGTGAATATAATATTAAAATAAGAATATATTTTTACGACTGAGATTGTGAATTAACCAATTAAAAGTTTAGAGTGTTACTTCACTTAGCCAATAAAGTTAATTGTCAAAGAAAAGGTTAATAGGCAAGCAGCAATCATTAAGATCATACAATGTTAGACTTCTAAAGTGTTAGTTGGAAAATACTATGAGGATAGCACTTCTAAGTGGATATAATTTGTAAAGTTATAATTTACATATATCTGGTTACTGTGTTTATAAATATTCAGTTATATAATTACACACACATTGTCTATAATGTAGATAATATGTAAAAATACATATTTTATTAGTACATTCAGAAAATTATCAATTATTATGGTAATAAATATTCATTACAAAACAATACTTATTAATTTGTTCAGGCTGGTCTTGACATAGCATCCCTTTGTTAAAGCCCTATTGCTATGCATATTAGCAAAACATTAAAATCAGCATGTCTATTCATTTAGTTGCTATCAGTCATGTATTTTCAAATTTTGGCACATTGGGTATTATATAGATAGATTAAAATCTAGATTCACTCAGGAGGCTCATCTATATAACAGAGTAAAATGCAACTGTATTTTATAGCTCTGTATTCATATACCATGATAAAAAATCCGGTCATTATTTTACACACACACAGACACACACACACATATATATATATGCTGGTTTCACCATTTACTGTGGAGTAGCTAAGACCCTAAGTCCAACCACAGTGAATGTATGTTTTTGCTCAAACATAGAGAACGACCTGAATTAACTGTTATATAATACTTTAAGGGAAATTATTTTAAGAGGGGAATGAGTTAATGAAGTATAATATAAAAAATAAGAGAATTTTGTTAATTTTTATTTTTATTTTTAAAACATGTTGGCAGAAAAGGATAAGGTAAATTTACATAATTAAACAGAATCCATTAAATAAAGCAATTTATTTATGAAAGATTTTAATTAAAACTAAAATAGATAACAGGGAAAAATAGTAACAATAGGCTACTAATAAGTAGTTTAATTAAAAATATAATTGGAGAAAAGGAGTATAAGTTAATAACTTTTATTTTGTTTTTCAATCTGGAAATCTGATGAAGCTCTTGCAAATGACTCTTATAATAATAATTTCTAGAATCGGTTGAAAATTGTTTAAAAAAAGATATTGTTTTTCGAATTCCTGCTTGCTACCTTTTTATTGTTTCTGTAGATTATTTGCTCTACATGTATTCAAATCCAGTACTTTGTTTCTCTAAAGAAATGCAGGGGTAGTTTTCATTGCCTTCACTCTCACGTCTCTAGGACTGGAGTCATAGAATGTGAGCCAGCCAAAAAACCAAGAAAAATGCCCAACAAATGCCTACCCTGTAGTAATTAATTATTTTTATGGAAATAAGAATAAAAAAGGGAACTGCCAATCAACATACAACGGAACCCGTCTTGACACATGCATGCTAGTTACCAGTAACTATCCTCTTATTTGAAATGTGTTTGCCTTTTCTCTAAGTAAATCTAGATATATGGTTTATTATTTTATTTAAATCGTATTTTATAAATTGCTTTTTTAAAAATATTGTAATGGGTATTAAACTTAATAGGAATAATGGTGATGAATCTTCTTAATTTGGATGAAAAATACCTCACTAAAAATGATCACCATTTTAAACTATAATTCATTTTAGGTATATGTTTTATTTCTAAAGGCAGTAAAAAAGAGAAAATCAAAAATGCAGAAAGAGCAAATTCTATCCTCCTCACACTTTTTTTTAATATTAATAATGCAGTGTTACCTAGTAAGTTCTAGTTTATTGGTATAATATTTGAGATTTAATGATTAAAAATTTGGTTTAGGTTTTTATTTGTTAGAAAAGAAAAAAAAGGAAGTCCCTTACCTATATTTCTTTGCCATATATTTCTCCTTAATTTAATTCAAAAAGTTAGAAATATATGTGTATATTTTTTAAAGAATGTAAAATAACAAAACTTTCATTTTTCATCTAGCTATGAAAGAGAGAGAGAGTACAGTCGCCCATATTTAACAATATTATAGTTTTAGAAAAAAAAATGTATTAACACTGTGATCAACTGGCTGAAAATTAACTAATGTTTAATATGTCTGCCCCTTTGCATAAGTGATTTAAATTTCATTGGGAAAAAAGTTATAATTATTTTATAATGAACTTTTTTTTGAATAGACTTTCATAATGTTTTGTATACATTTACCAATTAATGTAAAGGTCATTGGACCATATTTATATTATATTGCTTACAAAAAGAAAACTAAGAGAAATGTTTAATCATTAAATCTTAAGACGTGTGCCAATAAACTAGAAATTAATAGAGAACATTTGCGCTTTTTGCATTTTTGTTTTTCTCTGTTTTTTTTGGTTTTTTTTTAAATTAAACATATACATAAAATAAAATGCTTATATATATATATATGTGTGTGTGTGTGTGTGTGTGTAAATTAAACCAAAGTCAATTAATCCTTCCAGCAACGTTTGCCGACATTCGTGTTTGTCTATCACCAAAGTTTAAATAACAGGTGTGTACCTACTTTGTAATGACCTTTGTCATTGTAAGAATACTGGTAATCCTTCACACATGTAAAGTATAATTTATTTCAATTTACTTTGCATAAATAAATTTATGGGTATATTAAGTAAATATTAATATGAGATAAACTTTAAACATTTACTTAAAGTAAAAAAAAAGACAAAAATATTACCATATAATTCCACCAAATTCATCTTCTTAAATTTTGGAACAATTTCCCTTCTCACTGTATTTAAACAATTTCTGGTTAAAGTCAAAACTTTTAAATATTTTAGATCTTTAGGCTGTCGAATCGGAAAGTCTAAAATATTATTATAGTCCAAATGTAAGTTTACTAGATAAGGTACACACTGTAATGTCTCAAATGGTAGACTTGAAATTGATGTATTTGTAATACTTAGAGTCTTCAAAAAGTAAGGATCCACTCCTTCAAAAGCATCATTGTCAAGATGATTTAGCGATACACCCGTGATTTCGATTTTCTGAACTCGAATTGTACCAAATGCACGTCTAGGAAGATGTGTCAGCTTAAGGTTCTTTAAATTAAGACTATGGATACTATAGAATTGGTTAGTGAGATTAAAGTATTCTTTAACATAATTCATTGTAGAAATATCAGCACAGATTGCCCTCAAATGAGAACAGGAACAGACTGAGGAAACTTCGTTAGGGCATCTTGTGACAGCAGGTTTACAGTTACCCAGACATACAAAAATGCAAAAAGCAAATGTAAAATAAACAATATTCATTCCGATTATCTAAAAATAAAAAATATATATAAGATGTAGTGTATGCTTATATATAAAAATTTAAATTTGATTTTTAAAAATTTATAAAATCTTAACTATAGAATGTTCATAACTACTCCCAATGAATATATATTATATATATATATATATATATATATATATATATATATATATATATATATATATATATATATATATATATATATATATATATATATATATATATTCAGAGCAATCCAAGATAAAAATGATTTAAATGCCTTCTCTTGTAGTAGCATTTATCATAAACATAACAAAATAAAAAAAGCTTGTTTAAAGCTCATTAGCATGCTCTTCGTTTTACATATTTGACTGCAAGCTATATATAAGTCATGTGACATCTGACTTTTTATTATTACTATTATTATTTTGCTGTTGGGACTTTGGCTAAATTAAATGGCAAAGCCTACTAATATATGGAGTATCTGAATAAAGTTTAGGCCCATATGACTTTTTTAGTTGGAGAGCTGACTTTAAAGACATGTAGATGTCTAAAAGTTTCAAATCTTCTTCTAACAATTAACTTTTAGATAAATGCTTTGCTTGAGTTGGTTTTTTGAATTTAATGTTCCAACTCCTCACTGAAGAGACCCATAAATTGAAACTGGTCTGGGAATGGGGACAATCCACGATAAAAATGATTTGAATGCCTTCTCTTGTAGTAGCATTTATCATAAATTAAAAAAGCTTGTTAAGAGCTCATTGGCATGCTCTTAATTTTACATATTTGTAACTGCAAGCTATATATATCAAGTGACATCTGGCTTTATATATGTTATATTTTATATATATATATATATATATAAAGAAGGAATATGAAGATATTCAAAAATGATGAATTTAAAAGAATCGAATGTCTCGAATTTTGTAAAATGGTGCAGGATAAAGTTGGAAATGATATAAAAAAAATATAGTTATGAGCTAGTAAGAAAAACTGTAAAAGAAAATAAACATCTCAAGAATGTAAAACAACATTTTTATATTGGTAGGAAATTTATATTTGTGTTAATAGAGAAAAAAGATGGAATTATTATTAAAAATGAAATGACATTATGAAATGGGTAGAAGATGTTGTATCAAGAATTATATAGTAATAAAGAACAGAGTACCTCCTAATTTTTACACATCTTCTGAATTGCCCAGAATTTTTAAAATGAAAAAGTGAAGCATTTAATTAAATGTATGAAGAAAGGGAGAAGGCTCCCCGGTGATGATGGAATTATAATTGATATATTAAAAGAAGCAGGTGAAGAAATAGAATTTTTTTTTGTTTGGTTATATACAAGATGTCTAAATGATAAAGATGTACCGCATGATTGGAAGAATGCAGTAATAATGTTAACATTTAAAAGAGGTGATAAAGAATGTCTTAGAATTTACCGAATCTATCAAACTTATATCCATTTTAAAGTAAATTTTAAAAAGAAGACTAAAACAATTACAACCTCATTCAGAAAGAACATTGGATTTTCCACTAACCAACGGAACAAGCTGGATTTAAATGTGGTTTCTAGTACAGTAAAGCATATCGTAGTAATAAGAGAAGTTATATAGAGAACAAATGAATTTGAGTTTGCCATTATGTTATGGATTTCTCGATTATGAAAAGGCATTGGTTCTATAAATATTTTCATCAGTAATTAAATCATTGGATCGTCAAGGTATAGATACAGGATATTGTCAAAAATATTTTATATATATATATATATATATATATATATATATATATATATATATATATATATATATATATATATATATATATATATATTTATATATATATATTGTGTGATGTATATAAATTGTAATAAACTAAAGATCAGCATTTCAAGCTAATGTACATGTGCTTTATTTATGGATGTTAATAATAAATATGAAAACTTTCATTTTCAAAACAAAGATAAAGTTTTGCCAAAGAGACAGAGAATGAATCCACTGATTCTTTCAACCCACATGCTTAAATATGGGTAAATCCCAAACATTGGAAATAAAAGCTGATCTTTAGTTTATTACTATTTATATACATAGCACTATATAGATAAATATCTCATTTACATATGATTCAATTTCATTTAAAGAATGACATGTCATAAATTGTTTGTAAATTCTAGAAAATTCAATAGGCATCATTCATTCAGACATGGTAAAGAGTAATTTAAAGTGATTGTTTAATATTCATAACATTCCTTTTTCAGTGCTTAAGATTTATTCATATTTAAGCATTTTAGATGTAAAAGAATAGGTTGGTTCATTCTATTCTTTTGCAGAGAATTTATCTTGTGTTGGAAATGAAAGTATTTTTTTATTATTAACATTCATAAAAAGCACATGTACATTAGCTTAAAGAATATTTATAAAAATGCAACAGCAACAAATATATTACATAATGAAACTGGGAAAGCTGACATTGAAAAAGGTCTCTCCATATCTCTGAAACATTTTACACAGTGTTGCAAGGTTAGTTTGGGGATAGAAAATGGGAAACTAAAATGTTACAAGTAAATGGAGAGTTATTTAATTCGTTTTAGATTTTGTAGATGGTAAAGTTGTTTTTGCAAATATGCTTCAGAGCTGCAAGAAATGTTGCAGGAGTTGTCAGTATGAAAATTGGAAAGTAGGACTAAAGATAAATGTTAAAATGATTAGTGTAATGTTTAATTGATTTACTTCAAAATATGAAAATAAAGATTGATTATGAGGAATTAGAAGAAGTTAACAGATACAAATACCTTGGTCAGATTACATTAACACAGATGGAAACATAAAGAATAAAATTAATCATAGAAATACACTTGGTTGGAGTGATTTTGGTAGAAATGTTTTCGACACTAAAACGAAATATGCCATGTGTTTGAAAAGGAAGGTTTTTAACAAATATGTTTTACCAGTTCTTACTTTTGGATCTGAGATAGGGACATTTAATAGAAAGGAGGCCTTACAGAGACTTCAGATCACTCAAAGATGAATGGAGAGATGCATTTTGGGGAGTAACAAGAAAAAGAGATCAAATATGCAATGTATGGGTAAGAGAACAAATAGGTGTTACCGTCCTCATTGAAAAAATTAAAAAAAAGATTGAAATGGAGTTGGGCTGGACATATTGCTAGAAGAGATGATGATATATGGACAATTGGAGAAATATTATAACTATTTCAAAAGATTATAAAAGACCTAGAAAAAACCCCCACATGTAGAGATGGAAGAAATAGCGGATGTTGTTGCAGAGAGTGATGTGGGAGAAGAAGAAGCTTAAGGTCGGAGAAGATGGATTAAACTTGGAAAGACTTTCATCCTGTAATGGATTGATACTGATTGATGATATATATACCCCCAAATATATATATATATATATATATATATATATATATATATATATATATATATATATATATATATATATAATCAACTATTAACAGTCCACTGTGGAGATGAAGTTCAATCCTAGATTAATCCATCTTCTCTACTCTTTAGCTTCTCTTCTCCACATCACCATTACACACTTTTCATATATCATTCATCCATCTCACATGTGGTCTTTTTATGGGTCTTTTTAAATCTTTTGAAATTCAGTTTAATATTTCGGTTGTCCATAAATTATCATCTCTTCTAGCAATATGTCCGGCCCAACACCACTTCAATCTTTTAATTATTTCAAATGAGGACAGTAACACCTGTTTGTTCTCTTGCCCCTTGCATTGCGTTTTAAGTCTGTTTCTTGTTACTCCCAACGTAAGTCTCCCCCTACATATTTGAGTGGTCTGGAAGTATCTGTATTTTTTCTTCTATTAAAAATGTCAGAGTCTTATCCATAAATAAAAAAACTGTTAAAACACATTTGTTAAAATTCTTTTCTTTTCAAACGCAAAAAACATATTTTCTTTTTGTACTCGAAGTTATTGCTACCACAAGCACTCCAAAAAGTTTTTCTACTATGATTAATTTCATCGAATATGTTTCCATCTGTATTGATAATCCGACAAACATATTCTTAACTCTTAAAGTTTTTTATAATTCATCATGAGTCAATTTTATTTTCATATTTTGAACAAATCGATTAAACATTACTTAGTCTTTTTAACATTTGTCTTTAGTCCTCATTTTCTAAACTTTTTCATCTGATAACTCCTACTGGCATTTCCGGCAGCTCCTGAAGCATTATTTGCAAAACAACTATCATCTCTGCAAAATATAAATAACTTAAATAATCTCCATTTTATTTCACTTTTTAGTTTTCCATTTTAATCTAAAATTACATCTTGCAACACTTAACAGCTTCCAAGATTTGGAGATGTGGTTTCCTGCTGTGTTAGACATTTCTCAATGTTGACTTTCCTACTATCATTACGTAATCTAATTGTTGCTGTTTCCATTTTATAAAAATATTGTTTAAAATATGACAATATTGTGGTTTTATACGTTGATTATCCAATGCTTTAATCACTGACGAAATGTTTATAGAATCAAATGCCTTTTTCATAATCTACAATTCTAAAACATAACGGCAACTCATTTCATTTGACTTTTTTATAACTTCTGTCCCAATACGTGGATATGATGACCTACTGTACTAAAACCACTTTTAAATCCATCTTGTTCCCGCTTGGTTGGTGGGAATCCAATGTTCTTTATAGACGATTTATAATTATCTTGGTAAAAAATCTGTGTAAAACTGATAAGGAGAAGCTGTTTGATCTATAGCTTCTAATATCTTCATTATCACCTTTTTAAAAGATTAATATCATTAATCATCTGGAATATCGTTATCATTTATACAATTGATATATAACTTTGCTAATTTTTTTTCTATTTCTTCACCTGCTTCTTTTAATATATCAATTATAATTCCTTCATTACCTGGAGCCTTACCTTTCTTCAGACATTTAATAGCATGTTTCACTTCTTCTTTTAAAATTCTAAGCAATTCAGAAGATGTAATGGAAATAAGAATTATTTGCTCTTTGTTACTATATAATTCTTGTTAAAAGTCTTCTACCCATTTTATGATGTCATCCTCTTTTTTAGTAATAATTCCGTCTTTTTTTCTTATTGCAGATATAAATTTCCTACCAATACCAAAATGTTGTTTTACATTCTTGAGACTTTTATTTTCTTCTACAGCTTTCCTTGCTAGTTCACAGTTATACTTTCTTATATCATTTTCAACTCTTTTCCGTACCATTTTACAAAATTCACGATATTCAATCCGTTTTAATGCATCATTTTTGTATATCTTCATACTTCTTTTTTCTTCATAAAATCTCTAGTCTCAGTAAAAGTTTTATTGGTAAACTGCTGCCTTTTCTACCAGCTGATTTTTGTTGCAGTTTTTAAAAGTGTATCATTTATTTTCACATTAATTTCATTCAAATCTGAATCATGATCAAAATCTACTATTACTTGAAACCGATTTGTAAGTTATAATTTAAATTCATTAGAATGTTTCTGAAGATTAGGAATATCAACTGTAAAAATGTTTATTAATAATTTTTGTCTCTCTAGATTTGCATTAACAGGTATCATACATTTTACTAATCGATGATCATTTTCTATGTTAAATTTATTAAGAACATTACATTCTTGAAGTATGTATTTTCTGTTAGTCAAAATATAACCCAATTCTGCTGCACCTTCATTGGAATGATTCCATGTCGATTCCTTTTAACATGTTTTCTCAAAAGAAATATTTCATAATATAAATTTCTTTTTTTCTTCAGAAAACTCCACTAGTCTATGTCCTTTCCCATTTCTATTACCATAACCAAAATTACCTCAGCACTTTCATCTTTCATTTGTTTAACAATTCTTGCATTAATAGTTTCCCATAACATGTTTTAAAATGCTGTTTAGCTTTTGTACATCCATATAAAATCTTCTACTACTTCATCACTGTGAGAACTTGTTGGGTCATAAATATGTATTGTCTGCATTTGGTATCTGCTGTTATGTTTTATAACTAATCTTGCCACTCTGTCTGAAACACCATCAATCTCCACAATGATGTTCTTCCACTTTTTATTTATAATGAATACTACTCCACTTGCATTTTCAATATCTGGGACTTTACAATAGACGCACATGTCCACTTTTTTAATCAATTGTCCTCTTCACCTTTTCTTCTAATGTCAAAATGTCCAATAATGTCCCATTTAATACAAGACAGTTCTTCATATAATTCATGCAATCTTCCTTCACTTGAAAGTGATCTGCAGTTGTAAGTACTTAAAATAAAAAGTTGTAATCAAATGGCAGCCTTGCCTTCTTGGAATAAGAGCCATGGTTTATTTTGTGTGTTATAATTGTATATATGTATTAGAAAATATTTATCATTGACACAAACATTCATTCTGCCTTATCAGGTAACTGAGAAGAAAGACCATGGTGTTTCTTGATATTAAACTCAGAGGTGATAAGCCAATAAAGTCACCATGCTGGAAAATGTGTGTTGGTGAGTATCCCATGCATGTTCTTATACTATATGAATAATCACATAGTAATAACAGTTGCAATGACAAGAACATATGGAGTGGACATTAGGAATTTGCCCTACTTGGAACCTTTAAGGCCTCCAAGAAGAATCAATGAGTCTTCTTTCAGTTAATAGCAAACTTCTTTCTGCAGCCATATATATATATATATATATATATGAAAAACAAAACAAGTTTTATTTACGTAAAAACCTGCTATTGCTTGTATTAATGATCAATAGTTGGAGCTTTACCAAGACCTCCAAACAAGCGTATTTGTTTACATAAACGTCAGAGTCAAAATTTACTGTCTTTTTCATTTTGCTCCACCTTCAGATTAGCTGATTTCTAGCTGATTTGCTCTCATCAGTGAAGGTGATAGGAGTTAGAAACTAAACCTAAATATTAACTCCAAGCGTTTATGCAAATCGTTTCTATCAGTTTGCAAGCATGAATTTTGTAGATACCACAAATGTCTTCAAACTCAGCCTATCAAACTAGATACTATGTGGGTCTGATATATATATATATATATATATATATATATATATATATATATATATATATATATATATATATATATATATATATATATATATATATATATATATATATTATGACAAATAAATTATGGTTAGCCAGCTACAAATTATTTTTTAGCGTTATAGCGTCCATGTTGTAGCCAATTCTAACTAAATGAAATTATGGCCTTCCACGTTGTAGCTAAATTTAACTAAATGAGAATGATTCTTTACTCAGTTGATTTTATAAAACTTATTAAATTGATATAAAATATATTTTGTAATCTTTGGATCAGTCATCCACATTATATTTCAAATATAACTAAAATGATTAGGATAGTTTACAAACATAATATATATTATCGGACACTTTAAGCTAATTATAACTTTATTCAAATGGTCGCACATTCTCAATATTTATTTCAACTCAGGCAAACACCCTATG
>JAQFVV010000171.1:2434181-2546681 GCA_028023455.1 Epiperipatus broadwayi
TTTACTTTAGCAACATTAATTTTGATATCAATTGAGACATTGTTTTAAATATTGAACAGGTTTAAATTATAGTTACACTTGGGTTTACAATTATTTAAAAAGAGAGTTAGCTAAGTTATATAAAAAATACCCAGATCTCCATAGTTTTGACAATAAAACTTACAGTATTATTCATCTGAAATATAAGTGATGGGCTATAGGTTTGTTGAGCTTGTCTGAGCAGCTGGTGGCATCATATTTTTTACCAATTTGTTAGGCTTGAGACTGCTGGTGGCATGTTGGTTAAAACATTGTGACGAGAGACAGCTCGCTCTACCTGCAGAGTTACAGCAAATAAATGTCCGTTTTTAGCCAGACATATTAGAAAATAACCAGACGTGGAGACTGACTGTAATTGCTTTTTTAAAAAAATGGCTGCATTTCGTTTAAAAATACAGAGTATTTATAGGTTTTGTCTCAATCACTTACATTATCAAAATCTATCACTTCAGGACTCATTATGTCAAGAATTTAATTAAATATTATACATTTTGTAATCAAGATTTGAAATCTGAGATATCTTATGGAATGTTAGAACCATTCCTTAAGCTATTATAGTTAAGATTTTCCGTTGGAAACAATTTCCAATTTAGATTTTAAATATAACTTTCAATCTTGTCTAAGGTGATTTTAATTAGGGAGATTTTGAACTAATTTTACTTTTACCTAATGCAGGTCTGGCTGTTAATGACATTATTGTTTGCAACCAAAAAAAATTTTTTAAATAAAAAATTGGCATATAGATATCCATATATACCTCTGCTTGCACACCTTAAAATATTAACCAGTTCTGTATTTGAATTCAAAATAAATCTAATAATAATACTAAGGATTGTTATTAGTTTGAAACTAACAACAACAAAAAAAACAACAACATAAGTTTACTACAAAATAACATGTGACCATTGAAGATGATACCTGTTGTGCATGATTATATAAATTACGATTTATTCAATAGTTTTTTTTCTGAATCTATGGTAATTTATGAATCAATTTTCATATATTTCTTGATTAATTTCATAAGTATAATACACATATTAAATATAATTATTTATTATAAGTGTGCAATAAAATAAACATTGAATTAAACAGTGTTTGTAATGAATGACAAATAGAAATAAGGAAACAAATAAAGTCAAACTATACAATTTTAAATTTGGCAAAAAAAAACAACAACAACAATTTATTTACAAAACAATATTTAGAATTTACAAATAAATACATAAGCTTTATATTACAACACACAAAATAAAAGCAATTTTCCATTAAGATGACTATTTGCAAATTCAAATAAAATAATTTTATTATTACAAATTTTCCAAATACAATCAATAAAATGTCAGTTTATAATACATACATCTATTCAAAATAAATCACTAAATGTAACTTACCAATTGCTCTAAACAAGCTTTATTTTTATAAGTGCCAGAAAAAGAAAAAAAAATCAAAATCTCTATTGTTAAGATCCTACCTCCAGACCGATTGGTTTTGAGCTTATGTCTCACATCAGTTGAGGGGCTGTGTTTCTAAAACTGGATCTAAAATATTAACTCAAAGTCAGCACTTATAAAACACGTTTCTATCAATTTAAAGTCTGAACTTTTCAAACATGTAAATGTCTTCAAGTCCAGATTTGCAAAAGAGATAGCTATATGAGTCTGAATTCATCTCAGTTTAACCATATAATAATACCCTCTGCAATATAGCATCGCAAAAGCTATCAAAGGTATGCTTACAATAAACAAGTTATATATTTTGTAACTTGCTTTTAAGCTTGCATTTAAATGATCACTAAATAAAGATAACCAATAGCTCTAAACAAGCATTATTTTAATAAGTGCTGAAAAAGAAAAAAATCAAAATCTTTATAGTTATTACCCTACCTATAGACCAATTGGTTTTGAGCTTATGGACCACATCAGTGGAGAGAAGGGTCTCTAAAAACTAGATATTAATGATAGACATTTTGAATTGTTTTCTGCACTTATAAAAATAAAACTTCTTTAGAGCTATTGCCAAGCATCATCTAGTCATCATTTAAATGCAAGATTAAAAGCAAGTTATACAATTTATAACTTTTTTATTAATTATTATAAGTGTAACTTTGATGACTTTTGTGATTCAGACCCATAGAGCTATCTGTTTTGCAAGCTGGATTTGAAGACATTTACATGTCCAAAAAGTTTAGACTTTCAAATTGATAGAAATGTGTTTTATAAGTGCTGACTTTTGAGTTAGTATTTTAAATCTAGGTTCTAGAAATCTAGCTCTCCACGGAGGTGAGCCATAAGCTCAAAACAATTTGTCTGGAGGAAGGCTGTTAATGATAGATATTTTGATTTTTTTTTCTCTTTTGGCACTTATAAAAATAAAGCTTGTTTAGAGCTATTGGTATGCTCCATCTAGTGATCATTTAAATGCAAGAAAGTTATGAAATTTATAACTTGTATTGTTAATTATTATCCAAAATAAATTTGCATAACCATTTGTAATAAGACTATAATTAATTCTTAATAACTCTATATTTTAAAGTGAGCAAATATTTGAATTATTGTTGCTTTACATTAAATTATATTATATCTTCCCTGTTTATTTTAAATAAAGCAAAACAAACAATATAAAATATTGTTAAACCTTTGATGATTCTATGAATTACTACTATTCACCTCAGTGGAAAGCTGGTTTTACTTTTTCCATAATAGTTTTATGGATACATTACTGAGTTAATCAGAAAATCTTTAAACATATATGCTATTTTAATTAACCATTAATTGCTTGGCAACAATTAATATTTTTACAATATAAATTTCAAAATACAATTTAATAAACGTAAAATAAATCAAGCATTTTGAATTAAAGAATAGCCTGGGTCATATCTCACATTAACATACAGCTTTAAACTTGGCATATGTTATGGAATTACTTCTATTATAATTTTTTTTTCTAACAAATACTATTTTTGTTAAAACTGTAATTATTAAACATTTTTCAAAATTAATTGCAATTTAATTATCTGTTTCCATTGCTCTCAGGATTATTTAGCAAAACCAGGATTATGCACTTGGAAATATTTAATTTTTTATTAATAAATTTTGCTTATATGTGATGCTAACTAACATTCATAATCCTAACAACCTCATTCTCATAGAGGTCATAAATTCTAGGTTTTGTATGTATGGAAACATACATAATATCATGTGGATGGGATACCTTTTTTCAAGATTTAAAAAAAAATATATCAATGTTATATTTGATGTCATTTCTGTAACCCGGTTCTATATAGAAGGATTTTTAATAATCTGGATATAATAATTTTTTGGTATTTATATCAAATGACCTATCTTCCTTCATGACTAGATAACGCATGTTCTCCCTATGACTTCCTTACACTATGTTCTATGGGAATAAAATATAAAAACTGAATACCCATGTGAATACAAACAGTTACATATGACAAGAAAACCTAATGTTTAAACAACATAAGAACATACATGTAATAAACTAAAGATATAATATCGTAAAACATTTTATCACAGCAGATGAAATAGTCCCCAGAACTAAAACACAAAGATTCACCACAAAAATCCATAAGTGCCCAACAGTAAGATTATAAACTCTAACAATACTAGAAGACACTAGCATAAATTCATTGATAATAGCATACACATAGAGCACAGAAAAATTAACACATGTAAATAAATAGTTCATAATATAATTCATTATCTAAAATATAAAAATCTTGACTGTGCTAATAATTAATCCCCAAATAAATATTTTTCATTTAGGAAGCCTATATTCATTATAACTTTAAAACGTCAATTGGTAAGATATAAGGAATATTATTTACATAAAAAAATCACTCTAGTTTATTATATCTTTTTAAATTTGAAATAAAATAATATTAAACAAACTAAATAAGCATATATTAAAACAAACAATAAAAATTACCAATGAATGATATAATTGAATAACAATTGTCCAGCGAGGTTCCATTTGAAAATAAACCATTATTTACTATACTTTCAATATATTTTAAATATAGATAATCTATGATATACTACATTATTGTATACCCATATATATGTAATAGCTATTAAAATTCTAAATAATAAATATAAATCATTAAAAATATTTTTTAATTATAACAATGCCAAAAAATAATATTAATAAAAGTTAAATTTCTTTTACCAAAACACATTCTGATACATACATTTAAACACATGTTTGAACAGTCAATGCATTTATCAAAATCCTTTTTTTCTCTCCTCCTTATGCTCTAAATGTTAGAAAGTAAGCTTAAAAATTAGAATGACAAAATCATTTTCTCTTAGATAATGTAATTATCCACATATTCTCGTAATTTTACAGTTTTTTTTTTTTTTAATATTTAAGAAAAAAACAATTTCAAACACAATAAAATGAAAACTTTCCTTTTATAGGTGATTCCACTTAGAAGGAATATGTTATATAATTTTTAGCTTTACTTCATATAGCTATATAAAATCCCAAAATGAAATATTTTACTCCAAGTATATTCTTAACATAAATATCCATATTTTCCTCTTTTAAAAATAACAGAATATTACACTATTATATGAATGGTTTAAATACAACTTATATTTTAGCAGTACCCTTATATAATTTCATAACATATTAGATTAAGAAGTTAGTAATTCAACTTTTACATTGTTCCCCTCTTTACTTCCAAGAGTAAGCATGTGGTTTAAGACCTGTAGAGGTCCATACTATCGCATTTTATACACATGTGATTGAGGCTACAGCCTCAATGGATATTATTTACATACCCTCTTATATTGTAAGTAATTAAAACATTTACCATATTTGTGCAGATGATTAAATACTTCAATCAAGAGTTTATACTAAGTTAGTTTAGAATCACATAAAAGTTTGTAAGCAAATAGAAAAATATGTTTATAATATGGTAAACAAATTCTTATGTAATATGTCCTTGTGTTGTCCATGGTTTCTAAACAAGTCACTTTTTCTGAATATTAAGATGAGAATTCTGGTAACATAATTTTGTCAAAGCCATTCATTTATAATTCTTTTCCCCCAATTATTGCAATAAGTAAATAACAATGCTGATTTCCGAAGAGTAGATTAGTTATTTATTTTTATGTTTTATTTTAATGCTCATCAAGATAAAGATAATTTTGAAACATATTTTTAAAACAAAAAATATTAACAATTTCTTTTTAAATTGTTATCAATTTCTTAATAATTTTCAAGCACAACACACACACATACACACACACACCTGTTCTCCATCTCTTATATAGCCAACCCTATGTGATCAGATGACTACTGGAATCAATCATTCAATAAAATTGATTTCTAATCAAGAACTTTAAGTTGTATTTAAAGATGTATTTAAAGAACAACAGAAAGAAGGAAAAATAAAATATTCTAAAAATAGAAATTTCACTTCAATAATATTTAAATTTGTAATAAATATTTTGTAATATAATTATTTAATAAACTAAATATTATTAAATAAACTCTGCATGAAATAAACTATTTCTCATATCCATTTTCTATTTATTAAGTATTAAATACAAGTCAATACTTTAATACTTTTTAACTAAAAAATATTGTTAGCAAATTAAATATTGCAAAATAATACTCACACGCAAGCACAAATTCAGAGACACATATAATTTTTTTTTTCATTGGAT
The DNA here is from genome assembly GCA_028023455.1 of Epiperipatus broadwayi. Lineage (NCBI taxonomy): Eukaryota > Metazoa > Onychophora > Udeonychophora > Euonychophora > Peripatidae > Epiperipatus > Epiperipatus broadwayi. The sequence goes on from JAQFVV010000171.1 coordinate 2,439,917, forward strand.
AATGCTGTGCTTTATTTAATATTATCTAATGATTTATTTAAAGTATTTTAAGCTGACTAACATTTATAGATATAATTGATAACTAATCAAATTTAGTATTACTTACAACAAAAATGACATTATTTTAATAAATATTAGTACATTATTTATACTTTAAATAATATAATTAATAAAATTTATACTTATAATAGACTATTAATATACATTTTTTAGTTTTAAAAGGTTTCAAAGAACATTACTGAATTATTTTTTTTTACTATTTTGCACAAGGCACAATTAAAATATATATATATATATATATATATATATATATATATATATATATATATATATATATATATATATATATATATATATATATATATAAACAGATTTTCACAGATTGCATATATAAAAGACATATTTTGCATGTTCATCCATGTTAAAAAATTTTAACATTGATGAACCCACAAAATATGTCATATATATATATATATATATATATATATATATGTGTGTGTGTGTGTGTGTGTGTTTGAAAAAAATGTTTGTAATAAATGTGTTTTGCCAGTTCTTACTTGTGGATCTGAGACTTGGTCACTTAATAGAAGAACAATACAGTGACTTCAAACCACTAATAGAAGTGTGAAGAGATGCATGTTGAGAGTAACAAGACAAGATGAAAAATGCAATGTATGGGTAAGAGAACAAACATGTGTTACTGACCTCATTGAAAAAAATTAAAAGACTGAAGTGGAGTTGGGCTGGACATATTGCTAGAAGAGATGATGATAGATGGACAATTGAAATTTTGAACTGGATTCTAAGCGATTGTAAAAGATCCAGAATGAGACAACATGTGAGATGGATGGATGATATAAGAAAGTGTGCAGTGGTGATGTGGAGAAGAGAAGCTAAAGATAGGAAAAGATGGATTGAACTTGTAGCGACCTTCATCCTGCAGTGGATTGATAATGGTTGATGATATATATATATATATATATATATATATATATATATATATATATATATATATATATATATATATATATATATATATATATATATATATATATATATATATATATATATATATACAATAGTTTTTTATTAATGGTAAATGTAATCTCTTCTATTGCACATTATAAAATGTTAGTTAGCCAAACTTAAAGCTCTGTTTCAGTAAAGTTGTAGATATTTCAAGAATATAATTATGTTTCCTGGTAAACTGACCTAACTTTATTATAACTCAAACTGAAAATGGAGTTAATAGAATTTATTTATGATGGTTCCATAATCTTTAGAATCCTTACTCTAATCACATTTTTGTTGGAAATATTAAAAGTTAGAGTGAGAATTACATTTTCAATCACTTAATTAATTTATTATACAAAAATTTTTCCAGGCTTTAATAAAGTATATTGACAAAGTAAATTCCACAATTCCCCAAACTTAATAATACAATCTATATAACTAAATTTTATCATGTACTATAAAAATTTTATATTATTACTAAAAGTTTTATTAACACATTTTAATAATCAACAAAGCAAGTCATATAGAATGTGATATTACTATTATAAACTGTATTTACAAAAATGTAATACAGAGAGTGTATCAATAGCTCATACAAGCTCTTAATTGATAAGTGTGATATGAGAAAATATTGTAAATATTTATCCAGGCTATTCTTATCTCCAGACCAACTGGTTTCAAGATTATATCTGACCTCAGTAAAAAGCTAAACTATTCAGAGACTAGATCTAAAACATCAACTCAAAACCCAGAACTTATTTCATATGTAATATTTAAGTGGAAACTCTGAAATTTTAGGGCATGAAAATGTCTTTAAATAACTATATGGGACTGAAATAAATACAAATATACCATATTTTAATAGTCTCAGCATATCCAAAGTCTTAAAGGTAAAATTATCCTAATCAAAAAAGCAAGTCATATATAACATGGAATTACTTTTATAAGCTTGTATTTACAAAAAAAAAAAAAAATGTATTTTTTATTATTATAATTTTATCTTTAAGGCTTTGGTTATGCTGAATCTATTAATATATGGTAGCTATGAGTTAAGTTTAGTCACATATAGCTATTTAAATTAGATAGCTGAATTTAAGACATTTTCATGTCTGAATATATTTGGAGTTTCTACTTAAATATTACATATGAAATAAGAGCTGGGTTTTGAATTGAAGTTTTAGATATAGAGTCTGAATATTCTAGCTTTTCACTGACGTGAGCCATAAGCTTGAAACCTGTTATACTGGAGAAAGGAATGTTCTGTATAAATATTTTAAATTTTTCCCATACCACACTTATCAATTAAGATCTTGTTTGGGCTATTGGAATGCTCTCTGTATTGCATTTTTGTATATACAAGCTTATAAAAATAATGCCACAATATATATGATTTGATTTTTTGATTATTATAATTTTACCTTTAAGGATTTGGCTATGCTGAGGATATTAAAATATGATAGATCTGAATTTAATTCAGTTCCATATAGCTATTTAAGTTATATAGCTGGTTTTAAAGATATTTTTATGTCCAAAAATTTCAGAGTTTCTACTTAAAAAGTACATATGAAATAAGTGGTGGGTTTTGATTTGAAGTTTTAGGTCTAGGGTCTGACTAATGTAGCTCTTCACTCAGGTGAGCCATAAGCTCAAAAACAGTTTGTCTGGAGATAGGAATGTTCAGGATAGAGATTTTAAATATTTTCTCATACCACACTTAACACACTTTAAATATTTAAGCAATAAGATTTAGTTATAATAATTTAAGGAACACACATACATAATCTGAAAATTATATGAATCACTTAATTCAAATAGTTCACTTTTAAAGATAAAATCACAAACCCCTATTCTTCTTTACTAAATTAGGTGTTTATCTTTAAAATTCTAAATATAGAGTTGTAGACTGTTCGCAAGTGGTGTATGATATTTAAGCCCATGTTTGTAAGGTCTAGTTTGGCAGAAATGAGGGGTATTTTCACATTCACCTATTTCTCTACAGTCTAGCAATATTAAAAACATGTCTCAGCACATTGTGGTATTTATCATCTTTTCAGACTTACAGGCTCATAGCAACTAGGTTCATTTACCTTTTCCAGGAATTCTAATATCATTAGAGAGAATAACACTTAAGGATTATCTCATATCACTTACTAGTGTATTAGGAGTCACAGCTATGATATTTCCAGTCGTCAGTAGCTGCCTAACTGATTAACACTGTGATTTAAAGTCTACAGCAGCCTTACTAATTTCTCTTACATATACACATGATATATATTTTTATAGTCTAATTCAAATTATTATTCTAATTTCTCTTTTCTCCATGGTCATATCCATGATCTGCATGATGAAATCAGGCCCAATTTATCTCCTATTACTATCTATCTGAATAACTGTTTGATGACTGAGGTGATAGGACTCTAACACGATCCAAATGACACTCACACCAGTCACTCCATTTTACATCCAGATTTTCTCCTGGGTATCCATACTGATGATTTAGAGTATTGTCCTTTTTTGTTTTTTTTTGTTAGTGGTTTCATACATTCTGTATCATATTTAGGACAGTCCATGACCTCACTACTCAGATTCAGTATTTTATTCATATATTTTACATTCTGCTTTTTTCACCACTTGTTGTTATCAAACACATTAAGCAATTTGCACATTTGTTCAACCATTTCATATCTGTTTCCTATCAGTATGGGTCCCATAGGATAGAAAAATTTCTACATATAATTTTTATTATTTGCTTCTCCATCAAGTGGCAGTGATCTCAACTGATCTACTTGATTTGAATTATGGAAGATAATTCTCATCTCCTCTACATTTTTCTTGGGCCACATTATTATTTATTCTTTCCTAATGGTCTTCATCCCAATAGCATTTAGTTAGGGCTTGTCACATCAAATAAAGTTGTCATACAAAATAAAGTTGTCAGGCTTTTCAAACAGAGATTCCCACCATTCATGTGCCAATCCTTACATGGGACTCACAGCTAATGCCATTTTCATATCTTCCTACATCTAATTTACCGTGAAGTACCACTCGAGACTATTTATATTGTCCCTTCATGCCCATGGAAAACGTTTTTTTAAAAACGGGTTTATTTAATCGAGAAACTATTAACATGTAAATTCTGAATCGGATATCAGAATAAGGAAAAAGAATTAGGTTTAATATACTAATAACACAATATTTCAATAAATAGCATTCATTAGACATTTCATTGCAAAAATTGGAAATGAATATTAATAGTGTTGTTACAAATAATAAGATATTTTAAGCAATTCTGATAGAGCCAAAAAAATCAAAACTATGCTATTCGTAATTGAAAAGTATATGTCTTGAACAAACTGAATTTATATATATATATATATATATATATATATATATATATAATTCAGTTTGTTCATATATATATATAGATATATAGATAGATAGATAGATAGATAGATAGATAGATAGATAGATAGATAGATAGATAGATAGATAGATGTTGCAATTGGAAATAATTGCCAGTTTAAATATTCCACATTAATAACAATCCATTAATATATACCATCGATTTAAATTGTCACAAAAAGGTAAAAAATAAACAGTAAAATTTATATTATTTGAGCAAAAGTAATTCCAGGTTACTTATTGGCAATGTCTTCTGCATAAATTATATATATATATATATATATATATATATATATATATATATATATATAAAAAAAAATATATATATATAAAAAAATATATATATATATATATATATCAGTATTCTACGATAAACTTTAGTATTTTAGACTTAATTGTATTTTAATCAAAAATATTTTAAAAAAATAATATCCAATAAAAAAAAGGAAAATCAATGAGTGTATAATATAAGCAAATTGATAAATGTCCACAACATAAAATAAACTAAAGAAAATAAACAATTAGCAAATAAATACCTTTCGTTGCATATACCGTAATAAGAGAAAGAAGCTGTTTATGTCTTTTACACATACAGCAAAATAATTATAACTAAGTATTGCTGTTCTAAAAATAAAATAAAAAAAAGCTGCGTGGGAGAAAACTCTTAACCTTAATTTAACTTGTATGAAAAATATATTTTCTTTCTTTGAGATAAGTATCATAAAATGAAATTTTCACAGGAAGATATAGTTTAGTAGTGTGAAAAATCGTAATCTATAATCACATTAAGAAATAGATTTAGCAAAACATTTTTCTTTAAAAAAAGGCGTTACAATATTCTAAAAAAGTAAGAAAAACAAATTCCATAATACTGTACTTATTCTTAATTAGATAAAAAACCTAAATATAAAACGAAAGAATGTACAATACAAAATTAAATAAAGCCTTCTTTTATAAATACAAAAAAAAATTTCGAAACCTAATTGAAAATTATTGATGTTAACAATTTTAATATATATATATATTAAAAATAATAAATATAATAGTGATAATATATAATAAAAAAGCCTTACAATCAGCAAAAGTATCTTCAAATGTCATTTAATTTAAAATATAACTTAAACTAGTCATATTCCAAGATTCCCGAACTTTAGCGTTAGCAGCTTGTCGATTAAACAGTTATAGTTATAAAGAGTATTATATATATATATATATATAATATATATATATATATATATATATATATATGTTAAAACGAAGATATATATATATATATATCATGATGGAATTAACAATTGTGACGGTGAAAATAGTATATATAGTTAAGTGACAAAATACATAAGAAGTCTAAGAATATTATCGAACATATATTTAAGAAACGTTAAATAATGGAACGCAAGTAAAAATATATTAATTACAAGCCATTCCAAATTGTAAGCATTTTTAAATTCCAAGAGCCAAGTGAATCAAGAAGCTTACCCATTACATATTCTTACCATTTCCATAACTTTTTAATTAACTTTATTGTAAGTAAACTAGAACCACAAATCATGAAACAAATTTCGATGTTATATTGAGATAAAGGGAATATGATAAACTTAGATTATAAATAATGAATAATGTATGTGATTTACACATATGCATTATATTTAAAAATAACAATTATTAAGTAATTTGCAGGACGTACATAAATAAGTTACAATATAAATCAAATTAATAATGAAATAAATAAGTAAATATTAAAATAAATACCTGATGCTACAAGCTTTAACACTCTCTTTATATTTGTAGGGATTTATATTTCCTTATTTCTCCTTTAATTTCAGTTTGATATTCTTCCACAAAAACAAATAGATAAATGATTTGAAAAGATATTATAAGACTAAACCAAGCCTTACATTAAATACAAACACATATGACAAGTAAATTGAGAATGTTTTCAAAACAATAGCATAACCTGTTCTTAGAACGCATATCATTTTCTGTCACTATGTGCGTTTATTTGTCATCTATAACTGATGTTGATTTCTGAAAGGCTTCAGTTGTGAATTTGATCATAAATTGTCTATCCTTATAAGAAACCAATGTTAATTATCATAAAACAACTTAGGAAATAAATATATATATATATATATATATATATATATATATATATATATATATATATATATATATATATATATATATATATATATATATATATATATATATATATATCTTAGTCATTCAATATACATTTTTTTTATCAACTGTCATTTAATTGTATTCCCTTCAAAGTTGAAAACATATTTCTATTACCAAGATAAATTATACCTTAACATAAAAGTAAATTTTGTTATATATTCATCAACTTAATTGTCATGACAAGTAGATATTTAATTGGCCTATAAGTAAAATAATTTCTTTGCCAAATTTATTCAAGGATTATACAGTAACGCATTTGCTTAAGTACATAGAAAATCTGAAATCAGGTACCTCTAACACAAATTTAACCTAAGTTGCAAGCCTATGACAAGCAAAATCTATGTTTAAATGTATATAAACAAGTAAATAAAACAAAAAAAAAATGTCCAGTTTTATGAAAGAATGTAGTTTAAAAACTGAAATTTAAAAGCTTGTATTTTATTTTACATTTATCTACAGTTATTCTAAAAATTTATCAGCGACACACAATTATAAATGTGTTTTTTATTTTTTTTATTTTATGTATCAATTCTAAAACCACACTCTTGTTTGTCCTAATTTCTAAACTCACAAATAAGTTTGCTGACTTGCATTTGAAATCATTTCTATTATTTATTATGCCATTTATTTATTAGAAATCTATGAACATAAGTTAACAAATAAAATAACGGACTAATATTCTGACTTTGAATAATTTTAGGCTATCCAAAACATTTTTATTAATGAATAACACTGAATGAATAAATAAATACCATATTATGGGCACATACATATAGATTGGAGAAGTCACACTATGAATTATAGGAATAAAATAAATTTCTAACTTTGGCTGTCAAAAGAGTAACTTTAAATAGCTCCAAGAAATAATTATTTTAAATAGCTATCTTTTTTATACATTCCAAATAAAATTAATCATTCTGATGATTTGATGATTTAATGCACGATATAAACATATTTCCTTGTAAGTAAGTTTAATAATATTATATTCACATGTCGGCAAGATTATTTGCATTACGCGTGTATTTCACATATTACTTTAACACGTAAGATACAATTAATACATCCGCGTAATATTAATTTGCTTATGAATTACTAAACAAGTGTTTTATTACGGATAATGTCATAAACCAACTAACAAATATAATGCTATTTTTATTTTAATATTCAATAAAGAAATTAATCTGACTATTTATCTAACCACCAACTAAATTACACATAGCTATGATTCTATGATAACACAAAAAAATAAACATTCAACAAACATTTAAGCACATGAGAATAATTAATTCATTGGCTAATGAATCTAACGACAAATATTGGCTCTCCCACCTAACATTGAGGTATAATATTGGCATAGAACCTTGTCCCACTTCCAGAATATAGGGAAAAAACAATACTTAACTTCATAAAATATCATTTTATTAGGTATATACGTAGGCAAACTAGGAATCGACTTTATTCATGACAAATATTATATGTAATAAGGGAGAGAGTCCTCAATCCCAATATACATAGAACATATCAAGAATAACTTTCTTTCTCATAGCTGTTTAATACCTTTTATTTTATATGTTGGAAAATAAATATAAATACAGGTAAGTCTTATACCCTTAGCAATGTTGATTTTCCTACTATCATTATGTAATCTACTTGTTGCTGTTGCATTTTTATAAATATTCTTTAAAATATGACAATATCCTGAATCTACACCTTCATGATCCAATGCTTTAATCACTGAAGAAATCCATATATCCAAAACTTTTAATAGCGGTGTTGCGAGAAGTATTTTGTGGATTAAAATGGGAAGCTAAAGGAGTAAAAGTAAATAGAGATTATTTAAGTCATTTAGATTTCTCAAATGATATAGTTGTTTTTACAAATAATGCTTTAGAGCTACAGGAAATATTGCAGGAGTTAGCAGATGAAAGTAGGAACGTAGGACTAAAGATAAATATTAAAAAGTCTAAAGTAATGTTTAATAGATTTTTTCAAAATATGAATATGTTTTTTAAAAAAATGCATTATTCTGTAAAATTTCTGTTTTTCATTATTTATTTTTGGCAAAATTATTTATACGTGTTTTTAATGTCATAAATTCGATCCTTAATAAATAAATAAACTTGATTCCATAATAAAAATGTATTCATGTGCAACATTCAGCATTACCAACTGTCGAAGCCTACTGCAGACTGAAAGAAACCAAGAGCAATACTATTTAGGCCACTACTAATCTAAATAATATATATATTTATCAATCATTTAAGTATGATTTTTCATGAGCTAGTATTCACTTTTAATAACTGTTAGAGTTGATATATGATTTATAGCAACATTTCATACATCTCAACTGAAATTAAGACTTGTCATGACCTCATAATTGGTGAGTTTAATTTTAGTTGGATATGAGAAATGGTGGAAGACATTCTATCTTAACTCTTATAGATATAACATTCAGTTACTAGTTCATTAATATTAAAATGAATGTTGATCAAAAGATGGGTTTTCTTTTAGTAATAGTAGCCTGGACATCTTTTGTTTCAGTTTGCAGCATCGGCCTTATTGGTTGCTGCATATCTATAGATCTTAGTTGTGAATAGAACTATCTTTATATAATGGTGATACCATTCACTAATTAATTTATATCTATATTGTTAAAATGTGTTATATATGTTGTGCCATTACAATTTAGTCATTAGCTAAATTTATAGTAATGTGCATGTAAGAAAATGTAAAACCAAAATCATTATCACATTTTCATAAAAAAGGGAAGCTGTAGGCACCAAGTTTAAACCCTACAAGATCCTGTTCTAAAAGCTTTAGACAGAAAGAGAGTGGGTCAACAATTATATTCTTTATTTGTTTGTGTGTTGATAGACAGATAATACACATTTAAACTATTCAATATTTAATTTTTCTGTTAAAAAGCAAAGTTATAACCCATATGTATAGGCAGTGTGTGTTATAAAAGCTATTTAGTTAGCCACTTTTAAAATTTCAGATATTAAACTTTCTTTAAAAATAACCTATGCTTGATCAATTCTAATATCTTATTCTATACTTCTATTTTTGCATTTCTATAATTGTAATTGGGATTTAAAAGCTAAGGATTTAATTTTAAATATTAGGGTTATAATTACTAAGCTATCAATTAGATTATTTTAATGTCAGTTTATAAATAATTTGAATGAGTGTGTGTGTACATTGCATACATAAACTGCATTTTTATTTATTAAATATTGAAAGAAAAATTAGAAAATATGTTAAATTATTTTTTATTCAACAGTTTGTACTATAAGGGTTGTTTTTCTGTTAAAAAACTTAGAGACAATGTGAGAAGTCTAATTTTAAAAATGTCTCATCTTAAGATCAAAAGAAAGAAGCTCAAATTTGAAATGTTACATGGGTGTAAAAAAAAGGATTAAGTCTATTTTTTTCTTCAAGACAAAAGTTTGTCTGAAAACCAGGTGTGTGATATTTTTTAATGTTCCTAAAAAAAGATTGCACTTTCCAGCTAAAAAAGAATTGGTCAAAAATAGACAGTCACACTATTACTCTAATTGGGTGAGTTGACTCAAAAATCAGATATAAAAACAGTCTGAAAAATCAGTTGAGATTATTATTTTATTATTGTGATAGAGAGATTTTTAAAAATTATTGAAACTAAAGCAGACAAACATTTTTAATTCTGCTAGATAACCTTTTTCTTTTAAAAAATCATTTTTATATGAGTTTTGTATGTTGAAAATATAAGGATGGTGGGGTAAGAAAATTAATATATGTCTCATTTGTCTACCAGACTCATCATCAACTAGCACATCATATAGGAAAGAAAATATGTCTTGTTTGAAAAATAATATTCTACACCTTTCAACTGACTGAGAGAAATAAGATGTCTTTTAAATGGAAAGAAGAAAACATTCACCTGCATTTGAAGGTAATCAGGAAAATCTGCTGATAAATATTAAATCATCAAGTCCAATTAATTGTTCCAGTAACTAAGTTTAAACTCAAGAAAATTTATAAACGTGAAAACAACTGCTGTACTTCATCCACTAAAAGAATCATGCTTGACAGGAAGAAAAGAAAAGTTAATATAATGATTTCCAAATTGTCCACTAAAGCAAATAACCTCAATAGAATCATCATCATCAACAAATTATACACCTCAAGAAAGAGATTGTTCCAGGGAAAAACGGAAATGGTAGGTGCAAAATATAGACATTGAACAAGATAAATTTGACTCATTGGAAGGTCGCCACAAAACAAAGAATCGGTAATATGACTTTTTATATCTATTTTCTTTATGATATCAGAGTCTTAATAAACTTTTAGCAATAAAGTGGTATAGTTTATTTAAAGAACTTTTAAAGACAATTCAGATCAATTAAAAACAATAATTTCTTACCAATAATAACCTTGAGCTTCATAAGTGGTTTTGAATATATCAAAATTATTTGTTTATTGATTTACAGTTATGAAATATTAATGTGTAAAATATTTTTTGTATTATTATTTTTGGTTTTAAATAATATTTTGGTTTTTACGGGGTAAACACACACCTACATAATAATATTTTTACATGTGTATAATTGTGTGCGAATGTGAAGTAATAAGCAATATTAAAATATTAAATTACTTTGTTTTAAAAAAGTATAGGTTTCCGAGTGTAGAAGAGAGGGGGAGAAAAGATACTTTAAAACTTGTTTCTAAAACTTGTTCTTTCCAATTTTACTAACATTTATTTTTGTCATTCTACTTACATGTTAGATTTATAAGGGTATGTGTGTGAAAGAGAAAAGAGAGAGAAAAAAAGAGTGTTTATTTTTTTTTTTTTGAGACGTTTTCTCATGGTGTGAAAATCATGGTTAATGTGACATCCAATTTGAAATACATTTATGGGAAAAGGAGAAGAATTTAAAAAATTAATGTTATGATTTTAAAACAGTCGATTATGATTATTGTTGGTATGGTTAACATAAATTTTCATGTAGATATAGAAATTTTTATGTATATGTTAAAATGCAGTAATAAATATTAGTTTATGTTATTAAAGGAGGTGTATATATTTCATTAAGAGTAGTCTTTATTAAGTGTGATCATTCATAATCAAGGTGAATATTAGCTATTTAAGTTCCAATTAGATATACTAAAATTAAGCAATAGTTATGAATTTCTTTATAAAAATTAGGTTTATAATTAGGCTTAGTCCTAAAGCTGTGGTTGAAACCATTATTGTTGTCATTATCATCATCATCATCATCACATTTTAATTAATGAGCTGTTTAAATGTTTAAAGGGCATAAATAAATATTGATTTAATAGTATTTAGTGATTTCTTAGTATTATTATAACCACCATCCCATCATCTATTTCATGCAATGATGAGTGAATTGCTATCCTAAATTAATCATATAATCCGAGCTAGTAAAACTTATAAAAAATATTGAAACACATTTGTTATGTTAAGATCTAAGAAATGATTTATGTCTAATGAATTTTATATACTCCACTTTGGTTTAAGGATGTTTTATGCTTACCTAAATATTAGTGCATACAGTGATATGGCTCTAAAAAGCAAAATTCTCCATTTTTATTAAAAATAGAGTACCAAAAAAGATTCAAACCTGGTACATGTGAAAAGGTTACTAGATATAACTGTGTCTAGATTCAGATAATCTAGTGGCACCCTGCTAGACCATATTTACTTGGTATTTGTTTAAATATGCACTTAACATCAAACCAAGAAATGAAAGTGGATAAAATCTACTGTCTGTATACCTGAGAAGATATTTTATTGAATTACTAGTGTACTCACCTCACTTGATTTCCATATACCTGAGTTAATAATAGTTGTTATTAATAATTTGTTTATAATTATTGATATTGTGATATCTTGAGAAATCTAATTATAGAAATATGTTTCATTTAATCCAATGACCCTTAACATGATTGATAACTCAGTCTGATTTTTTGTTTAAAAGCCACTACTCAGGTATTCTTATCATAATTTAATTTAAGCTACAACCATTTTTGTTTATTAAGTTATAATATTTGAATATTTGAGATTTTAATATTTGGATTTTTGACAATCCAATGATATTTTAATATACAATTGAATTTCTCTTTGATCAACTTTAATTATTGATCCTCACTTAATTTATGTTACAATATATATATATATGAAAAACAAAAACAAGTTATTCACGTAACTTGCTATCACTTGTTATTTATGTTCAACAGATGGCGTTTTACCAAAACCACCGAACAAGTGTAAAATTTGTTTACATAAACGAAAAAAGAGTCAGAATTAACTACCTCTTTCATTTGCTCACCCCCAGATCAGCTGATTTCAAGCTGGATTGCTCTCATCAGTGAGGGATAGAGTATAGAAACTAGATCTAAACACTGATTCTCAAGTGTTTATGCAAAACGTTTCTATCAGTTTGCAAGCGTGCATTTTTCAGACCGGTAAAGTCTTCAAACTTGTTCGGTGGTTTTGGTAAAACGCCATCTGTTGAACATATATATATATATATAAGTGATCTTTATTCAATATAATATCCAATTGTCATGCAAACAAATAATAATTAATAATTATTTATTAGAACACATGTTATTACATTTCATTTACAGTATATATGATTATAATTTATATAAAAAATAATATATTTATTCTAATATATTTTCTAAATAATTTTTTTAATGTCATTAGTACTTAATATAGTAATTTTAAAAAGAGACAAATGTATGCTTCATACACAGTAGTGAATTAAAACATGTTAGTTTTTAGTAAGTATAACTATTATTAAAAGAAGAGTTATACTAACAGTGTTAGTAATATTTATATAAAAGAATTGTATTTCTTCGTACATTTTAATTATTTTTGTAGAAATTTATTAAATTTATATTACTAACGTGTTCTGCTTATTTCTACCATAGCATCATTCAATGTAAACATTGTCAAAAACAGATGAAAAGTTTTGCAACAAAACTCTCAGAGATGAGAAATCGTTCTTTCTCTTTTTGATTCACTAGGATAATGTTTAACATACATGAGATTATTCATTATACAATGAAATAGTGTAAAGAGTTAGGCGTAAACATTACAAATTAATAACAAAAAGCTATAATTCAAAAAATTAAGTCTATTTAATCACTAAAGAACATTTTGAAAAGTTTCAAAATAGCAGAAGAAATGTAAATAATAAAATAATGAGTTTCTTATTAAAACACATACAGCTACATTTTTATTATTGACAGTTGCATTCAGGGATTGTATTAGTATTGAACACCCATTTATTATCGCCCATTTGTGAAGCAGGTGTTGTTTTCGTTCGTAATATAAAAGTCGTTTTTAAGCAGTTCAGTTTCATTTAAACTCATGAGAGAAATTCCAGTGTATTCGACAGGAATACAACATGTTAGCGAATGTCTGTGGATTACCGCATGTGACAGGGGATCTTGATGCAAAAAATTCACAAATGTCACCAGCTTCTTATTACAAATAAAATGGTTACCTGAAATATAATAAATAATATTATTTATTTAAAACAATGTTGATGGAAGTAATGTTTAAATTACTAAACATCACATAGTTTCCATTTTTTATGCTTACACAAGCTGTTAATACAGTGACAAACCCTTTCATAATGTAATATTTCCCAGTGCAACATATAGTAATTAATAGATGAAAGAAGCTTGTGCTTAACTCTCTATCTAATGTATCCCTGTCTAATATTCCCAGACAAGTTTCTACATTATGACTTTCACCAGTGTGTAGTCCTGGATCTGATATCGCTACACATATATCCAGGATTTAATCCTATCATCTAGCAGTCACATTTTACCTTTTATGTTTTTATGATCTAAGAGCATTTCTAAAAGCCATGAAGTAGAATTTGTCTGAAGATATTGGGAGATTTTAGGCACACATCTTATTGCATGCATTGATTTCTATCGCTTGTACTGGGTGGTAATGACATAGTTTATTATAGCGCGCACACCCACTTACACACCCCACAACACACACACACTATATATATATATATATATATATTATAATAGTAACTTACAGTTGTTATTATTAGTCTAGCGTGTTTTATCTCTTGTGAAATTATTTATAAATATAAATTTTTATTTGACTATTTTATTATGTAACATATATGTACTATTTATATATACATTTAAGTTTTAAATAATATATACCTTAAGCTTTTGAGTAAAATGCCAGATTTGAAGTTAAGAATAAATACTTATATATTTTTTTTATTTTATTATTAAATCTTAATGTCAGTGGAACAATTGATAGTTGAATTAAACATGAACTTATATAACACACGAGCAGATTCGTTCGTGCTCTGGGAAAATAAAAAAAAAACAAAAGAAAAAGAAAATCTTTTCTCTTTAAAAATAGCATTTTTCTTCTATCAATACTACTATTTAGCGATTGGAATTTAAATATTAACTTTTTTTAAATTAAAATAATTTGTGGATTCAAAGTCTGCAAGGAAAATATATTTAATTTTCTACTTAATCTTAAAGGAATAGCAATATAAAGGAAAAGAACGTCTGTTTAAGTTTTGAAACTACGTTGTTTTAACTCTTCCATTATTCTTCGGATATATATAAATTTAAGATAATTATATATATTAAGGATAAAACAATGTGCACTGAGTAGTACACTCATTATATCGTAAAAGGTTTCGAAACCAACCTTGCATGCTATTTTAAAATATTTTGAAATATTGAATATATAGAACGTCTAGTGATAATAGAGAAATGAAGATTAAGAACATCTACATTCGAAGAATATTTATTTTATTTCACATTAATCCGGTCATTGGATGTTATTAACAGTTTATCGTTTAAGGATAAATGGAATCATCATTGTACAAATGGATTGGTGATATGCTTCGTAAGAGATCTTCATTGGGATGATGAACTATAGACTTCAATATCTACTCTCAACTCTCTTATAACTAAGTTTCCTTTATTATTTATTTACATATATTATAATAATGCTTATATTATTTTAATATGTTTATTATTATTATTATTATCTTTATTTCAAATTTGGCATCGCATCATATATATCTTAAAAGGAAAATTATATTTATTATTAAATATAATTAATTGAAAGCTTAACATAATTCATTAAATTAGATGAGGGATATAAAAAATAGTTATTATTTGACAGATATCTTAAACAGGATTGTATTGTGTTTACTACGTAATATTGTAAACGTTTAATGTATTTTTATTTATTAAAATACATATAATATATAAGTTATACAATGGCAAATAATACTTATATATGGGTAATTGTGAAGCATATAAATAAGAACGGTAAATAAATTAATAAGTTACATAAATTATTAATTTTTGAACCCAGATATTGTTTTTATATATCTGTTAATTTAAGCTATTTTCTTTAATTTTTGAAAGTTTATTATAGTATTGAGTTTTATCATAGGGTATTAAATAAAAAAATATCATTTATTAATATTCTTTTAAAATGATAAAATTCATCCGTATTTATTTATTAATATTTTATTATCTATTCTATTATATTTTTTATTGTTTATTAAATATTGATTTGTTAACGTGATCTCTTTGTCTAATCATTATTGAATTATATTATATATATGCTAGTATTATAAATGTCATATGAATAATAGTTATAATTAATGCTTATATAGAGGCATATGAAATAACTTGTTTTTGAAATTATTCCTGAAAAGAGCTGATTGCAAATTCTCCGTGAGTTTAAATATCGTGGCATAATGGTGACTGAAAGAGGGATGAAAGATGGATGTCCTGGTCTAAATTGTATTTAAACTTATTTAAAGATTAATGAGCTAGCATAATAGAGGTATATATAATCATGGACTTGGTATTTCATCGATTCATTTCTAGCATTCTACTTGAAGACCCAAAGTCCGATTGTAGTGAAATGCGTATCCTCTTTCTAAGGAATTTAATCATCTCTTTATATTTAACAAGACCAACTTAGATTTTAAATATAATCCATTCTGTTATATTTGGAGAACCTAACTATGAAGCATTAAGTTAATGATTTCTAAACATTAAATATAATTGATTATATTACAATTAATACATCAACTGGGATGATTAAATGCCGTTCCGTTATATTTGATGCCTCAACTAAGGCTATCAAATAGGCTGTCCCGTTATAATATATTAAGGATTCTGATTTTAAAGCAAAAAAAAAAAGAAACTTACTTTATTAATAATTGAAAAGGAAAGACAATTTGCTAAAAATACTGTGAATTAATACACTGTACAGGATTACACACACCTCCACATAGATAATGTAATATAAGGGATTCGAAGTCAAACTTTGACACGACCATCAGCTCTTTATGCCATCTCATATTTCTGATTCACCTGATCATACACATGTTGAAAAGATAAATTCAACATGTGTATGATCAGCAATATGAGATGGCATGATGAAGAGCTGAGGGTCATATGAAAATCTGAGTTCGAATCCCTTATATATAAAATACTGTGAGTGATTTACATGTAAACAATTTATCCAAATCGTCAACTTTCTTCAAATGAACTTTTTCTGTCACTGAAAGTTTTTAAGTTTGCAGTGGATCCTAAACGTGTTCCAGTTGAAAATATTATAAGCAATATAGTCTTCTTTAAAAAGTACAGTCGTACACACATTTGATGTTATTGGATTTGAGGTTTGTGATGTCTAAAAAATTTGAAACTACCAAAAAGTAATTTATCTAAAGGGGAATTTATTGCACTTCAAAATTTACAAAAAGATAATTCTATTGTTGGTATTCCAGCAGATAAAGATAATTCGACTTTTGTACTTAATTGTTTAGATTACAATCGTAAAATTTTAGATTTATTAAATGATGGAACTTATAAAAAATTGTTAGAGATCCTCTGACAATTTTTTTTTATTTTTAAAAAAAGACAAAATGTCTAATGAAACTTTCTGGTATAGATAAAGATGTGAAAATTAAAATTTCTCCAAGATAAGGTTTTCTATTATACCCTAAATTTTATGATTTGCCTAAGATTCATAAACCTTAGATAACATTGCAACCTACTGTGTGCACTGTAGGTTCTTTGACAGATTCTTTGGCTCAATATCTAGCCCAGTATTTACAACCATTGACAGTCAAAATTCCATCATGATTTAAAAATTTAAGTTATTTTATTTCTCTAATTAAAAACTTAAAAATAACTGGAACTGATTTATTGGTTAGTTTTTGATATTTCCTCTATGTTTACTAATATTCCTGTTGAAAAAGCTTTATTTATGATAGCTAAATACAATGGTTTGCCTAATTTTATTATTCCATTAGCGAAGCATTGCCTTGAAAATATACTTTTTATTCATGATTCTCAAAAGTTCAAACAAATAAAGGACTTTCTATGGGATCTCCACTAAAACCAGCAACTACTGATCTTTTCATGGATAATTTTGAAAGTAAAGTAATAAATACAGCTACCTTGATACCATCCATGTAGCTAAGATATGTGGAAGATACATTCATTATATGACCTCATGGCATAGATGCTTTAAATTATTTTCTTGTTTTTTTTTTAAATAATTGGCATACTAATATTAAATTTACTATGGAAGTGTAAAATAACAAATAACTTTCTTTTCTAGATATTTTAATTAAAAGAAAAGGTGCGTTGACCTTTTCAGTATTAGTTTACAGGAAATCCATCCATACAAACAGATATCTTAATTTTAATTATCATCATTCACCCTACTCAAATATTTTCTGCAGTAAAAAATCTTTTGAATAGAGCTTATAGTTTGTCTGATAAAGATCATCTTGTTCAAGGCTTACAAAATATTCTACATTCTAATGATTATAATAGAAACAATATTCAAACTCATCTTTGTAATTGAACTAAAATTAAATATATGATATATTTTATACATCACAATTTTTTAAATCTTATTACATATAAATTCTACATTTAATAATGCATCCAAATATTTATTTATTTATTTAAGTCAATATTACTAGTAAAATAATTTCATTAGTTCAGTCTTGGTGATCTATTTGCTTATTTTGGCCGGTTATAAAACCTCTAGCGATTGTGTTCTGTCATTAGTCTTAATGACTTATCTTAATTACTTTTTAAATTTCATTGAGGTAGATGTTCTTAAATTCCATTAACAAGTATAACCTAAAATTGTCTTTGGCTTGGATAACTGCCAATTATTATCATATATAGCTTAATTGTTACAGAATTCATCTTATTTTTGATTGTTTCCCAACCTGTGGTACGCGTACCACTGGTGGTAAGCGAGTTGCTGGATGGTGGTACACGAAAAATAATCAATAATGGCAGACATGAAAAAAATTAAATCATAAAAAATATAGAAACGTTTTTTTCCTATAATTCATAAAAAATATTTTAATTAATAATATTATACAGTAAAGTTGTTAATATGTACAGTCGATAACGATCTTTAATGTTAATGATAAAATTGAAAGTATGATAAAGAAATTAGATTTTTGGAAACAGTAATATATATAAGTATCGAAAACAATCAACTGGAAATATTCAAAACTCTACAAATTTTTTTTGTTTGAAAATAAGGATAGTTTGTCTCAAGATATACGAAAAAATATAATAGCACATTTAACAGGATTAAAATTGTTCTTTCATGAAATATTTTCCAAAACCCGAAAACACAAATGATAATTGGATATCAAAATCCTTCTATGTAGAAAATTTAGAAAAAGCTACATCATTATCAATAAAGGATAAAGAAAATTTATTAGAATTATCATGTGACAGAACTTTACAAGTAGAATTCAAACGTCCCAATCTAATTAATTTTTGGTTAAACATTAAAGAATATGAACAACTTTCTGAGAAAACTCTTAAATTATTATTACCATTTACTAGTATGGAATTAGTAGGAAGAGCTTTTTCTTTATATATTTTTTAAAAAAATAAGTATCGAAACAGATTGAAAGCAGCTGTAGACTTAAGGGTATACCTAGCATCTTTTGAACCAAATTTTAAAAACTTTTGTTGTTTGAAACAAACAGAAAGATCTCATTAAATTTCTTTTATAAAAATATTTGATTATGATAAGAAAATATTCTAATTGTTTTTTTTTTTTTATAATTTTGTGTTTTTATTAAAACCATTTATTAGTAAACAAAATATGACAAAATAGTAGATAAATAATGAGTCGGATCAAGGGAAATCAATCTAAATTATTTAATTTGAAAAAAATGTATCAGAAAAAGATCATACCCAGAAATTAAACTCTCATTAATTCTTGATCATCTATTGTGGATTACTGGATGTAAGCTAGTATTTAATCATCAAAATTTTAATCCTATTAACTTCATGCTGAACAATATAAAGAAAACAAGAACAAGAGATAGCCTGATAACCCCTGAGGTTATTTTTACCATGACTTGGAACATGCTGGATTTATCCTCTCCATGGCCCAACCAATAGCAAGATGTTCCAAAAAAGAGAAAACAGAATCAAATTCGGGAAAACCAAATGATGGAATGAGAAAACACTTTGAACAAAATATGTACCAAATATCCTTTAATGTAATAATGTAATCTTTAATAAATTATTTTGGAAAAAAATAAGAAACTTTGAACAAACACATACATATAAATATGTTATGGTGAGTTTATAATTTCAGTGAGTTTATAATCTGGCTGACATTTAGGCATGTTTCAATGTAATTTATCTCATTATGAGATGTGAATACATACATGATCACCATATAATATTTATAATGCAAATAAAATAACACACTCGCAATAACAAATTTCATGAAATACAATCATTTTTACGAAGTGGTACAATTTAGCGTGATGTACTACCAAATGGTACGTGAGCCAAAAAAGGTTGAGAAACGCGGGACTAGATGTTTAAATGGATAATATAAGCTATGGTAATTCAGTAAACATTCAATGGAAGTCTAGGATATATTTTATATAATGCGATTGGACAATATAAAATGTGAAATAAGCTAAGGGAATTGACTGATGATAAATTCTCATGGAGTATATCAATTTAGAATATAAATGTAACAATAATTGATTATCGCTCTACTGTCGGATATGTATGCAATGTTTATATAATAATAAAAGTTTTATTGAAATATGTATATATTTGAATAAAGAATTACTTTGTTTAAACGTTTATAATTGCGTATCAGTTTATACACAGTTTTCCAAAAATGTACTTACAATTATTGTAGAAACTAATCTATTTAAATAAAATTGAATATCATTAATTAAGTATTAAGATAAATTTGAATTCCTAAAAATAATATTAAATTAATAAAGTATCTCGAATTTAGTTTTATTCGATTGTTAATTGATTACATATCTTAAGCACACATCACTGTTCAGGGGGCATTGATATACGATTTCACTTCTAAGTCCAGTTACTTTGTAAGCGTGATAAATTAGTTGATGTTTGGAGCGGTAATCTGGTTGGCTTTATTTCGATTCAGACATTATCTGGATAAATTAGATTTTAATATAGATTGGTAGTAATATTTTATTGTAATGTAGTGGATAATTTAAATAATCATAGATGGCAAATATTGTTAGTGTCTAATATGATCAATGTCTGAATTAGTTAATTGTGTGCAGATTATTACAGAATCACTATTTATTAATGCATGTTTTTGATTATTGATAAAGAATATAAATCTTGAGGGTATTTTTATGACCAATGTTGATTAATCAAATATAGAGAGGTAGTGAAATAGAAAATCCATTATTATTGTAATAGAGTAGCTATCCCATGGTAGCTCACCATGATTGTGCATAAGTGGTTATTATTGCAAAATGTCAAATCAACTTTAGCGCTTTTATAAAATGGCATTCCATACTAAGGCTGAATCTAGATTGTTATGGATGACATTTGCATTCTTAGGCATAGTCAGATTTATTTGTATATAATTATACCATATTATCGTCTATAATTCAGTACAAAATCGCGACCCAGTTTGAGCTAGATTTTATTCAGATTATATTGATCATTGTCCCTGCATTGGCCGGTTTAGCACGTTATTATATATCACCTTACATGGTTATAACGAATCCAATACCACCTTCTTTGAAATAATATATAAATATATTATAGTTCATATTTCAAAATTGTCATCTCAATATGATATCTATTTGATATGCATTCTATTAAATCTTAAATATTGAAATATGAACAAATTCAAACAAAGTACTCGAAATTTTAATAAGCAAAGATCTTAACTTTTTGCTACAAACAAACAAACTTTACTATTCTTATATAAAGAAAAAACTAAACATTAGTAACTTTAATCTTCAAACCACCTAACACAAATGTATAGAAAAAAAATCTCACGGCATAATGCTATACTGGATTAAATATACATATATTAATTCATCTCACTGGGTTAAAAAATCCAGTACCACCCTCTTTGGGTTAATATATAAAACCTTTAGAGTTCGTATTTAAAAATATCCAGCTCAAAATGATACCAATTTGAACATTTGTGTTAGGTGATTAAAGATTAAAATGACTAATGTTTACTTAGTCTTTATATAATAATAGTAAAACATGTTTGTTTGTAGCAAAACGTGAATTTGTTAGCATTTTCATATTTAAACAGGCAAAACTCTCCATATTTGTTGTCACTCAGTGCAAGCCAGAGTAATCAATGGATGCCAGAAGACGTGTGCATACAATCCTCATCTTATGCCTACTCATCCAATATCCTGAGCCTAGTTCCTGGCTTGTGGCCTTCAACGGTGAGAGCTTTGGATGTGAGAAAACACACTTAAATCTTAGAATCTAATTCAACCCTCCAGCAGACACCATTTATCTCTACTTAAATACAAAATTTATGAGTCTTAAATTGAAAACACTATAATATTTTCAATCCAAGCTAATTAGCCTATATAGTCATATCGGTCTGAACTCAGTTCAATACCTATACATTTTGGTGTCTTTAGTTGTTTATTAACCATCACCACCATTATCTTATTAGGCATTATTGGTTTTAAGTCAATAAACATCACATGATCACCATTTCTTATCCTTGCTTATAACTGTTATTAAAACAGGCAAGACTCTCAATATGTAGTGCCACTCAGTTCCAAGGATCCTAACTGATGAAGACCACAGGCCAAAAATGTGTCTGGGGAAATTGGATATGTAAGCACATGATGGGGATTTTATGCACAAGCCTTCTGACATCCATTGACTAATCTGGATTGCACAGAATGGGGATACATATGGAGAGTTTTGCCTGCTTTTATAAGCAAGCGTAAGAAATGATGATCTTGTGATATTTATTGGCTTAATTCAATATTTAAGATCTAATAGCATACAGTTAAAAGTGGTATAATTTTGAGCTGTCCATTTAGAATTACAAACTCTAAAGTATTTATATATTAGTTCACAGAGGATGGTACTGGAATTCTTAAACATGTGGGGTGATTTACCATTTGTATATTTATTGCAGTATAATGTTATGCACTGTGATTTATAATGGAACCATTGGGAATACCTTATAATGATGTAAATAAGACTCAATAATTGGATGGTTTGAACACAATTCATCAAACAAACTACAACAAATCATATCCTGAAATCCATGATTTGGCATCCTATTTGGGTGCACCAGATTTTAATGAATGTGATATGTCATATAATAAAGGGAATGCATCTCACTACTGTCCAACCTAGGCCATAACATAGGATGCCAAAGATGTCACAATGAAATGTTTAGTTCCATCTACCTTTAGTATGCTAGCTTATAATTTACTTAAGACATTTCAATGTAATTTAGACTCATACATATTCATTTCATATTTCTTTTAGGCCACATTACACCATAGAATTCTAATTCAGGGAAAACTTGCAGGCAGCTCTCTTCAGGGATGGACTTACTTAATTATAGACCAAATATGCCTATGTATAAACATAGATCAGAATATTTTTAAAATGAAAAATATTGATGGTGACCAATCATTTAGCAGATCAATGCAAATGATGATGCTGATGATCAAACATCTAGTGGTGCCAATGCATAATGTTTATGATCAAACATTTAATGGTGCAAATGCAAAATGATGATCAAACATTAAATGCTGCAAATGTTTAATAATGATGATGATTAAACATTTAGTGGTACAAATGCATAATGATGATGATTATCAAACAGAGATCAGATTGATTTTAATAACTCAGTAACATTTATTAATAAACTATAATGTGTAATAGCATACATTTACAGAAAGAATATTAAGTTAACATTTATTAATAACTATAGTGTATCATAGTATATATTTACAAAAAAAAAAATATTAAGTTAACAAGATTGGTCTTCTATCATTTTGAAGGCTTAAAACAATAAATCTCCCTGATGCAGATTTTATGATAGAAGTCTGTCCTCAACCAATCTTTCTTTACATTACAGAAAACAAAATGATTCAAAATAAAGCATATACAAAATGAGATTAGATAATTCACTATATATATATATATATATATATATATGATATTATCTAATCTATATATATATATATATATATATACTGGAACCCATTCATACATCACAGCTCATGTACATTATATGAGCAAATGCCCAGGGCACCAGTTCTATTAATGAATAGAATGATTTATCATTTTTTCTGATTCATAATTAATGCTGAGACTCTTTTACTTATGTTTATCTTACAGCTTCACTCAGTGGGAGGTTACAGAAAGTTCATAACATATAGAGAATATAAATAAATGAAGGAAGAAATACTATGAGCTATCAAATAAAATATAAACCTTGTTTATTAATTAACCAAATGATACAGGCTATCAGAATTTTACTTATTCCATCTAACAAAATATAATTTCAATTTGATCTCTTTTATCATCCAGTTACACACTATAATAGCTCAATATAACTCTGACAGAATAGAAAAGCATAACACTAAATAACTCTATTGTTCAGTACATCTTAATATAAATAGCTGAATAATGTTGATCTAGAAATATAAAATCAGATCTCAGGGAATCCATAACACAGTGAGACTAAAGAACTATATTAGATAGTAATTGATAACTCTAAATTATAATAAGATATAATAAAATAAATTGAATAATGTTTACTGGGCTAGCAATTAGATAACGAAGGAAATAGGGTATCTTTTAATTTCACATCACTATCTAAATAATACACTAACTAGGAAACACATTTATAAGTATTAAGTGGTAAAATATTTCATGTAATGTTTGTATCTAGGAAACAATATTATCAGACCATAGCATATTTGATATCAAAGCCATAAAATAATATACTTATTTTTGTAATAGACGTATGAAATGTGGAGATGTGATAACTAGAATTCGAATGCATATAAGAACAACTCGAGACACAGTTTTGAATAATAAACAAAGCTTTTATTTACACCTAAAGTTTAGTTAAATGTAATTAATTCAGAATAAGACTTTTATCGTAATTTAAAAATTTACAAACAAATCCATTAATTGAAATTTAGGATTACCCCCACTACATATTACATAATTTATTATTGACACATTTATAAACATAAATTAGCAAACAAATTATACCTTAATACTCTGACTTTGAATATCCAGGCTATCTAAATATTTTTTTATGAAAATACAACACTGAATAAATAATACATTATATTATTGGGCACAATATACACTTTTAAGAAGAAATACTATCAATGGTTGGGATAAAGCACATTAATACACTTGGCTATCAAGAGAGCAGCTTTAAATATCTTAATTAAATAATCACTTTAAATACCTACAATTTCAGGCATACAAAAATAAATATAGAAACAAATACTATACATTCCAATGATTTGATGATTTCTAACCTACGGCAAATTTAATATGATATACTGTATAATGTTTATTTTCATATATATAAACTTATCAATATTATACCTTTATATCCGCGATTTTAGTTACATTACGCGTGTATGTCATACCTTAAACAATGATAAAAGAAAACAACCTTTTCTACACATTATCAATTTATTCAGGAATTATTAAATAATTATTTAATTTCGGACAATGTCATAGACCAACCAACAAATAGAACACTATATATATATATATATATATATATATATTCTTTATTGAATATTAGATATATATATATATATATATATATATTCTAATATTCAATAAAGAATTTAAATCAACTTTTTATCTGACCACTGACAGAATTACACAGAGCTATATTTTTTATGATAATACAAACTAGATGTTCAAGATGAACCCAGAACATGGAGAAAGAATAAACACTTTAACTAATACATCAACAATAACTTATTTAAACCTGAAATACACTATTGGTTTAATTTTCCTCATCACCAAACAAACAATGGGAAAATGTCATTTGACTTCATAAATATCATCTGGTAATACATACTTATACAATCTAAAATAGACCCTACTCATGGAAAAATACTTAAAAAATATACTAAGGGGAAAAATATTTCATCCCTACAAACATAGAACATATTGTGAAGTCAGATGATGTATGTTGGTTTAACCCAGTTTGAATACCAGGCAAAACTACCTTGAAGCCACCCATATGCGAGATATTAAATCAAGAATACTATGACCTCTGCCTTGTTCACTTATACTCGAGGCTAACTACGAACCAATAACATTAAATGAGACATGCATAAATTATTTTTTCAACTGACCCAACTAGCATCAGAGGAGAAGCATGGACGGGAGTACATATGGAGCTAAATAGTTAAATGTGCAATAAAAGTACTAAGAAATATGTGTTTTGCATGCCTGGATCATTGGAAAAGTAAAATAAAGCTTTGAAATAAAATTAGAAAACTGAAGCTTTTTAGTTAAATAATATATTTAATTAATGACTTTAAAATATTAATAATGTTTTTAATGGTGTCCGCTATTCCCCTAAATTAATAAAAAAACTAATTAGATAATAAAAACAGATTAAACGATATAATATTTTGCGGTCTAAGTTCTTTCTTCCCAATTTTAATAAAATTGTCAACTCGAATCTCCTCTATAAAGTACAATAATAAAAAATCTTTTCTAAAGCATTTTCTAATTGCTTTACACTAAAAACAGATAGTTTAAAAATTATTTAAGACCTATGTAGCTAAATCAGATATACATAATAAGCTAATGGTGGACAAAAGAGGCATTATTGAGGAGATCAAGTTGGCAAACAAAGGAAACTTACTCGTATGGAATTTAGACACAAAATAAAATTGGAAAGAGATTTTAAACAAAAAATTAACTTTTAAACTTAACCGCAATGGAATACAAAATATTTATACATGTTAGTAATGAAGAATAGCGAAGAAAAAAAGGGTTAAATATATATATATATATATATATATATATATATATATATATATATATATATATATATATATATATATATATATATATATATATATATATAAGACTAGTCTAATAAAAATGGTTACATAACAAATATAATTAAATACAACATTTCAGAAATATAATTCAATGAAGCAATTAAGAAAGGTATGAACAAAAAAGGGTAGAAAGTAAATAGTTCAATGGAGGAGATATACGATTACCATCCTGTTTCCTTGCTCCTGTTAGGCATCTTCATGGCTTGATCCGACCGTCGATAGGTATTTGCCCAGACAAGGAAAGTGGAAATAAGTAGCATGCTTTTACAGAAAGTCCTACAGACACGGCACAGAGTTCAGATTACTATTGGGTGGATACTACGGCATTTTGATGGTATTTAGGAAACTTAGCAGCAGGCAAATCTATTTGCCTAGCCACCAAGCATAGTAGATTCCATCAAATTCATATGACTTTTAGCTTGTAGCATGTTCAAACTTCTCCGTGATTTCAAAGACGACAGTTGGATAACTTTTTTGAGCAAAATGGAAATGAGAAGTAAAATCTGGGAGGTTGAAAGCACAGGAAAAATATGAATGAATTCTCTACAGAGAAATCTCAGCAAGCAAAAGCAAAATCTGACCCAAGCAAGCACAAGAAAAAGGCTCCAGAGAAATCTTAATGAAATCTCCAAAGGGAAATCTGAATGTCATCTCCAAAATGAAAATCTGAATGCCAAGTCTTTTTTTCTCACTTCTATTTATACTTTTTTTGTAAGCTACCTTCTATTGTTTGTGTATGATCTTAGATCTTGATAACCCCCCTCCCCACCACTCTTTTGTTTCAAGGTAACATTTTCCAAAATAACTTTTAATTTTTTATTCTAAATTTCTTTCTTTAAACTTTGAATTTTATTAATTAAAAAAGAAAGAGAAAGCCATCTTTAATTTGCCTTGAATGGGATAATTAATTACAAACATACATTCTTCTAGAAAATGTTGGTGGTCTTATCTCAAAATAAATCATATGCATATTTTAACAAGATTTTAAAAAGAAAAATATATTCTTTATTCTTTTAATAAAATAAGCATTCTATTTCAGCAGAATTTTGCATTAACTCATATTTATACACTTGATGTATATATATGTTTGCCTAATAGGTTTTATAAGTAATTTTTACTAACAGAAATTTAATCTTCGAATGGGATTTATTTAACACAAAATATTTAAATGTAAATACAAATTTAATTGACATAATTAATTTTAGCTTTAATACAAAACCCTGCTGATATTGGACTATAAACTTAATTCAGGCCTACAATACTAATTAAGTTTATAGGAGGCTGTGAAGCATGGATCGGATTTCAGATCCAGTGCTTCATTCCCAATAGTTACTGAGCAAAAAAAAATGTTTAAAAAATGCTGTTGCTTCAGGTCAGAGATAAAAATTTTGCCAGGTGAGTTCAAGCTTACTCTTTATTTGCTGCAATACTTAATTTGTTAGTAAATATGGTCTTTCTTTTTTTAAATCATATAACTAGGGTTGGGTCAGTGTTGGTTCTAGTCTAACAAGATATGTATCTATTTTTTAATTTCTGTAGTTTCCAGGATCCTGTGGTATGTACTGTCTTGTAATTTTGGACTGGTTCATGACCCTATCATTTTGGTTTTCTTCTAAGTTTCCATAGTCAGTGTCAGTTAGTATCCAAATTGTGCCTTGAATATCTTGCATTTGAGTGATTATTAATATTTTCCTTATCCAGGGTGGCATGTTGTGCCTAAGCATCCTTACTATCTGCATTTCTGGATAATTTAATGTACTTAGGGCTTTTATTCGATTTACCTGTCTAACAAAAAACTGAGCATAAGTCTCTTGATGGTTAGCCAAATATCTTTCATGCATTATGGAATACATCAATCCTTCCTGCCACTCTGCACTCCAATACATTGACATCACTGTATTCTCATATTCCATAAATGTTTGTGGTTGTATCGACAGAGTGTTCTACCAGTCTCTGGCAGATTCTTTTAAATGATGATTGGAGATCGCCACTTTTTCTTGTTCCATCATATTCTGAAATTGAAAAAAGTATTTTGAGACTGTCTAGGTGGTGTCTGGGGTTTCCACCTGGTTATTCTCTAAAACATTGGATATGGACAAACTTTGCCACAGGAGATGTCACAATATTAATTATTATTGGTGTAAGGATTTGGTTACCTTGTTGCACCTGGGTTGGGTTCAGTGGTTGACAATTGTTCATTTCTTTTCTATACTCATTCATCTGTCCATTTTCTTCTCCATTCTGTATTTGATGCTTGACTGATATGTCCAAGGTATGCATATCCTTTCCTAATTTCATTATCCAACAATGATTTAAGATGTGTATCTTCTTGTTTCTGTTGATGTTGACATTTTAAGTGAGTGTCCTCATCTGGCAATACTTTTGTTCTGGTAGTATGTTGTTGCTGGAGACCCACATTTTCCTCCAAACGGTTCAGTCTTTGTGATTACATATTCATGAATTCATGGAACATGTTCATCATCATTTTTTTCATCTCTCATTTCATTGCTGAGATCTTCCATATTGTATTTTTGTCACTATGAGTACATGTTGCTGTATTTGGAAGGTTGAGCACTACATCCTCAGCACTGTCATAATCTTTATCTTTTTTCTGTTGACCCAATTTTGCCTAATATTGGCTATTTTGTTATACAACAATCACAACTTATTTGTAAAATGTATTTTAGTCTTTTATAAACAATCTAAATAAGTATATTTTATCACATGTATCTAGAAGCTATATCCTTTTGTATATCAAAAAAAATTACTTCTTTCTAAAATAAGTCAGTAATCTAAGTTCTTTATTTTATATAACTATCTGTTTTACTTGTATGTTTTCAGAAATTAACTGTGCCTACCTCATGAGGTCCCATCTTAAACCTATGCCTATATGTATCTGTTTGTACATGAAAAAATATCAAATCCTGCCATGTCTGTTTTTAATATTTATACTACATATTATTTTCCTCACTTCACTTATTAATTTTTATATTTCATTAAAATGTCACTGCTATTTTGTCACAATATCATTAAAATAACACACAGCTTGACCTGGCTTTCTCTGACACCTGAAACAACTAAAAAATGCATTTACATTAATATATATATATATATTGTAACGATCCGGAGAAAGCGACTTAACGTCATCTTTACTACAGGCGCCATCTAGGCCTTTGAACCCAGAAAAATTTATAAAGTAGGCAGATACGTCAGTCAAAAAAAAAAAAATTTTTTTTAAATCTTTTGATTCCGGTCGTTAGCCCATGTCACTAGCTCAGTGGAATAGCAGAGATTTAATAATATAATCTAAGAGTATATATAAAAAAAGAATAAAATAAGCCACTGCCAGTAATTAACATACAAACATTTATTTATGCACATATATATAAGATTTAAAATTATTTTAGTATTAGTTTACATTTTAACATTTAACATTATTTTTAACTTTGATTTTTGATTTTAATTTACCTTTAATTACTATTATATTCTAATTTTACATTTTAATTAAGTTCGCACAGATAAATTTAGGAAAGCTTGTTTATAATGTTGAATATAGATCGGTTACATAGATTTCACGGTCAAAAACATTTCAAAGTAAACATAAACGATCAAAATACAAAATTATTGATTACTGACAATTGCGGAGGGAAATTTCTACGTAACCCAATAGTATTCATCATAAGATACTTGCATTGTCACCAATAACTTAAAAGACATCCGAATAAATACATTTTAGATACTCACCGTAAGGTATCATTATTTATCGAATGTCTATATATTTTGATCAAATATGAAAACCCAAAACATACTTAACCGATAACCAATCCATGCAAGCGTCTATAAACAACTTAAATTTAATGTATTTTTATTTAGGGTCAAGTATGAATAGACCACATAGATTTGCATTTGAAAATAAAATATTCTATCCCTATTTAACCTTAGGCTAAAATTCACAGTCAAACTGGCATCAATCCATCTGATACATCGATGTATTCAATGTAATACGGAACACGGCAGCACCAAAAAGATTAAAAGAAGATATTGACTCTCATTAGATAGGAATATTACTTCTATCCAACGAGAAGAACAATAAAAAAAAAACTCCATAGAAAGGAACTGCGCTCTGCATCTTATAATTCCTTCCATAGGCAAAACGGGAGAGTGCGGCGTATGAAGCGATTCTGCCAGTAGCGAATCTCCAATTACATCTACTAACTACATCAATATATCCAATCCATTGACCCAATCTAACAACGACACAAATAACCTAAGATTACCCTCCCCTAATATAACTTGACAAATCTATACAGCCATTCATGCCCGACTTAAGTTTAACATTTATATAATTAATTTAATGAAAAACAAAAAAAATCATGATAAAAACTTAAAGAATAAAAAAATAAATAAATGGAAATGATTTTACATAAATAAGAAAAAAAATACATCAAATAACACTATTAATAAAGAATTTAGTTTGGTCAGATAGGATTCTATTGCATCATTTAATAAAAAGTTTTAAAATTTAGAGTTCTTATTTTTTCAAGTGAATATAAAGTTCTTACAATTTTTAACACGTCCAACTTTATCCGTTGCTTGCCATGAACGTAAATTCCCACGCCATCCTAAGATTGATATCCATTTAGCCGTTGTTTTATTTATTCATTCGGAGGTTTTTTAATTTAGTTGGTCCTCAATGTAGGAAACAATAGTTCATTTCTCCTTTCTTTAACAGCTGAAAGAATTGACCGTGCGTCTGTCAATTCCTCCAACTCCATACTACTACATATAGTCACATCGTAATAATCAATTTCCAGTCACTAATTAATAATTTCCAAACTTGTCCTTTTATATTCCTTTGAAAGATTGACTTAACATTACGTCATCGATGTGATGATCCTTTTCGTTGAGGTCTGATTTCCCAATGGATTTATTTCATTTGCTAAAAGTTTCTATTGTTTTCCTATCTGACCGCTGTTTTTACATTTAAATGCCCAAGGCTGGTTTACATTTAACTAATTAACATTTATCATTTCCATTTCTGATTAATTAACCTGTTTTCCAAATCAAAGATATATTTAACGATAAATTTAAAGATATAATTTCATCTCCAAATCTTTTTAAAATTTAGTTTTTAAAATACTTTTTCTTTAATAAAGTTTTATTTTAATAATTTTTCATTATCTGTGTGATTTAATATATAAGAGTTTAAGATGATATTTAATTTCAATTTTTAATTCTTAAAGAAAATTTTTAAATGCGAACTTTTTAATTTACTTTCATGTTTAATAAATTAAAAAAAAACCAAAAAAACAATGTAACGAACGTCTATGCTCGTTACAATATATATATATATATATTGTAACCAGACCACCACACAACCCTTTTATTACATCGGTTGTAACATTTTCCTGATGAGCATGCTGCAGGAAGGAACTGTCGATTGGCATTCCCCAATGCAGATGTTAATGCCCCCTATAACAGTATGTCCTGCTCACCAGAGGATGTAGTACCATGGAGACTGGAAGCATCTAGACATTTCTATGTTTGGTTTTCCAAACAGCACCACTAGAGTTCTGTCTCACTACAACCTGACTTACCTAGGTCTAGTTATGCCAGACATAGCTCAGGAGTCATGAGATTCTCATGAACAAGTGCAATGAATGATGAGTGATGCAATAAAAACAAAAATAGAATTGAACAACTGGATGACTAAGATTAC
Source organism: Epiperipatus broadwayi (assembly GCA_028023455.1). Classification (NCBI taxonomy): domain Eukaryota; kingdom Metazoa; phylum Onychophora; class Udeonychophora; order Euonychophora; family Peripatidae; genus Epiperipatus; species Epiperipatus broadwayi. Next base: position 2,472,689 of record JAQFVV010000171.1, read on the forward strand.
TTTTAAATAACAATAGTTTTATTTAACAACAAATTTAAATAAAAATCCATCAAGCAAAATATTTCTATATGACTTTAAAAAAATGTAGTCTGTTGAGAGGATAATAAAGTCCTTCTCTCAACAGTTCTTTAACAGTTTATATCTGTAATCATTTAGTTATTGAACAAGAGGAGTGTAACATATTGAGACAACACAGAGAGAGAGTAATGAAGACAACTTATAGTATCTGATGCAGAGTTCCACTTAATTTAACAAATATTTTATTTACAGTCCATTGTGTATCTTGGTATACATCCAGTAGTAGGGCAATATGAATTAAAGAATGCAAGTTCTTTAACAATTTACATTTTATGTCTAATTCAGAGTTCCAGTTAACCTTAAGTTATTTTATTTGCAGTCCATTAGTATTTCCTTAAATTTATTAAATCCAGTAATGTGGTATAAATTACTCCCACAAAATCCAATATTCAGGTGAGCATTAAGCATTGGTCATTTTATATCAACATGCAAATAGGCATTTAGAGTCCATATAATATTTCATTAAATTTATTAAATCCAGTAATGTGGCTTAAATTACTTTCCCACAAAATCAGCATTCAGATAAGTATTAAGCATTTGTAATTTTATTCAATATGCAAGTAAGTATTAAGCATTTGCAATTTTATTCAATATGCAGGTAAGCATCTGTAATTTTATTTGTTTACTCCAATATCTAACATAAATATTGCTGTTTTGTCTGGCACAGATGTATGTTTCCAGATATAAATTGGTCAGCATTTTCATTTATACTTTATCAATAATAAACGATTTTCATAATTTTAGTTTCATTTATAATTTTCTATTTTCATGCAGCTACATTATTCATAATTCTAATTTATAATTTTCCAGTAACAAACGAATTTTCATGCAGCTACTTTATAATTTCAATTTATAATTTATAATAAAGACGTTTAAATATTTTTATAAAATCATTACCTTCAATCCGTTTGTTCTTTCAAAAAGGGGCGTGTTATTTCAGCTAGATGGCATTATCTTGGAAAATCATGGTCTGATATGGAGAGACGAAGCTGTTGGCTTACTCTTTTATTATTACAATTCCCTTAATAACGTTTCATTTTTCTATTTTTAACAGTAGTTGTAAAGGCTATATTTCAAGGTGACGAAAGTCAGAGTTGAGTAACACTTAAATAAGAATTTTAACTTTTTAATTCTTCACTTTTCTTATTATCTTTTTCAAAAAATCTTTGGAAAAAAAAAAAGGTTCTTTAAACATACACTTTAAAAAAATCCAATCTAATCTGCCTCTGAACTTCCAATTTAACTATATTATTCTGCTCTCTTGATTGATTGAACAGCCTTTTTTCCACCATGCCTGATTTGCATACTGCCCTCATTTAAGCCCGAGTGTTTTTTTCTCCTTACTGATTGGATAATCTAATTTTTTAGTGGGATAGATAAGAAAGCATGAAGATTAAACCATGTTTTTAATTGATTAAGACTGCCTCAAGATGATATAACACTTTATTCAAAAACATCATTCCAAAAATTAAAAATGTAATCTTTTTAACAAATCACAGCTTTTATTTACATCTTAATTTGAAACTATAAAATCAATAATGATTTTCTTTTAACTATAAACTTTTTGCTTTATTTCACTTTTAATTTGATCAAATCACGCTAGTCTTTTTTAAATGGGGAGGGGAGGATCTTTTGAATATATATACGAGGAACAGTATATCTGTTTCAATATATATATATCAAAATGAATATTTGAGCAAAATATACATAAGTCATGTTTAAAAATGATTTTGGCTCACCAAGCATACATTTTTAGTTTGATCATCTACCTCCTATGTTTTGTTTATTTGTAATCTGATATGTGAGATTGCACTTGTTGACAAATTTATTTGATAAGGGTGCCAGTTGACAAGACAATGGCCATATCAAATATACATATTAATGGATAAATGATCAAAGCACACATTGATAATGTTTATAAAGTTTAAATATGATTAAAATTTATTTTAATTTTCACTTCACTTTCAAAAAAAATCTCTGCATGAATAAGTAAATGCTATTTTAAATGACAATATTAATTTAAATATAATACATATAACAACTCAGTAAAGTAACATGCCTGACCTGGGTTCGAAACCAGTTACCATTTTGGTCAAGACACACAAAAAAATCAATTTAAACAGCCTAAAGTACAATTAACAACACAAAATATATGCAAACAAAATTAAAAATAAAAGTAAAATCGTATGATAACCACCACTCTGAATTATGAACCTGGGATCGAAGCCAGCTACTATTTTGGTAACAACCCAAAATAGATTAACAATTATCAAGCAATTTTACAGAATCACACATTGAGATCAAAAACTGTACAAAATCATTTATTTAAAAATGGGTTTTACTGAACTATAATGAATTGTATACCATGTACACCCATATATATGAATATATACTTCACTAAATAAGCATATATATATATATATATATATATATATATATATATCATATTTATATATATATATATATATATATATATAAATATGACTACATATAAATATAAAAACAGATATACCTACATAAATATATCATTTATTATCATGTACATGATTTTATTAGAAAGATTTGTCATATTGCAGGCCGCATAAACCTATTATTTCAGGCTAGTAAACGCTGGTCGCAACTATGACAAGGAAGTAATGATTGCAGGCATAGACCTATTATTTCAGGCTACTCAGCAATTCTAAACTCTAACATATAAGGGTTCTTCACCTAAATGGTTACTAAGGGGGTCTTCACCAAAAAAGGGCTTCACCTAACTGTTACTCAAAGGGTCTTCACCTAATGGTTACTCAAGAAATAATTCAATAGCATATTCCGAAGTGAGAGGAGAAAAAATCTTAACTAAAAATGGTTGACATATATGTTATATAGAAAATACTTTAATATATATATATTTACTAAGACAAACATTTATATATATTTATTATTTCACAAGTTGAAAATTAACTTTGAAGTTTTAAAACTAAACTTATATTTATATATGTTTGCGAGGAAACGTAACTGCAAAATATTTAAAAGTGAAAAAAAATTTTTGCATGATTATAATTATTGATTTAAAGAAAGGAAATGCAGAGAAAGTGAAAAAAATATTTGCTGACACCGTATGTTGTCACGGGTTAATTTAAACTTATCAAACTTTTTGATCTTAGAAAAAAATTTCTATTAACAGAAAAAATTGTTATCTATTAGATCTTTACAAAAATTTATACAAACGGGGAAAAAAAACATTTTATTAACTATTTGTTCCTTTTTACCAAAATATTAATTAACACACAAAATATACACTATAATTTGAAAAAAACATTATTATTTCAAAACTTCTCATGTTTAAGCAGTACTAAAGTAGCATAAAGTACGAATGCTATTTTAAAGGAGGGTGGGTAGGTATTTAATTGACACTTCTGCCTCATCAAAGCTATATACTTTATACAACAAAAAAATATGGCGACAGGCCATGACAAAACTACTCATTAGGGGAAAAAAATTTGCTATAACTCTGATATTTTATTCTCATTATCTATTCATTAAAAAAACAAACTAATGGAGTGTTAACTTTTCTAAATGTAAAACATTCCTTTTATCTGATTTAAAACTCGGAAAAAAAACTTTTACCTTATACACATTTAACTTGTTAATTAATTTAGAAAAAAAAAAAAGACATTTGGCTCACATTAGAAAACAAAACTCAGAAAAATTATATATATATATATTAAACTAAAACTAACTTCTCAGGGTACTATTTTTTTAAAAAAAAATGGCATTTGTCCATGGCAACAACTCCGAAAAAACTTTTACATATATCTATTATTTCAAATCCCTTATTCCTATTCTTCCAAAAAAATGAAATTCGGCCATGTTAGTCGACAAAATGCGGGGAAATTTTTTTACACATATCTATTATCTCGTATTAAAAAAAAAAAACATTATAGATATATATGCGTACAAATCTAGGGAAAAAAATTATACATATATATTATTCATTAATTTAAAACAGAAGAAAAAAAAAACATTATACACAAATAACAAATGTTATACAGGGCATTGCAGGGTATGGAAAATTTCAAATAGCGACGGGATGGGCGTCCAAAATGTGGGGAAAAAATTTACTGTGACAGTCAGATGATGTATGTTGGTTTAACCAGTTTGAATACTAGGCAAAACTACCTCGAGGTCACTCATACATGAGATATTAAATCAAGAATACTATGACCTCTGCTCTGTTTGCATATTCTCAAGGCTAACTATGAACCAACAACATTATCTGAGACATGCATAAATTATTTTTTCAACTGACCCAACTAGCATCAGGGGAGAAACATGAACAAGAACACCTACAGAGCTAAATAGTTAAATGTGCAATAAAAGTACTAAGAAGTATGTGTTTTGGGTGCCTGGATCATTGGAAAAGTAAAATAAAGCATTGAAATAAAATTAGAAAACTGAATCATTTTAGTTAAATAATATATTTAATTAATGACTTTAAAATATTAATAATGTTTTAATGGTCTCCACTATTCCCCTAAATTAATGATAAACTAATTAGATAATAAAAACAGATTAAACGATATAATATTTTTGCGGTCTAAATTCTTTCTTCCTAATTTTAATAAAATTTTCAACTCGAATCTCATTGATAAATTACAATAATAAAAATATTTCGCAAAGAATTTTCTAATTGCTTTGCACTAAAAACAGGCAGTTTAAAAATTCTTTAAGATGTATATAGCTAAATCAGATATAAGTAATAAGCTAATGGTGGACAAAAGAGGCATTATCGAGGAGATCAAGTTGGCAAAGAAAGGAAACTTACTCGTATGGAATTTAGACATAAAATAAAATTGGAGAGATTTTAAATAAAATATTAAATTTTAAACTTAACCGCAATGGAATACAAAATATTTATACATGTTAGTAATGAAGAATAGCGAAGGAAAAAGGGTTATATATATATATATATATATATATATATATATATATATATATATATATATATATATATATATATATATATATATGTATATATATATATATATGTGTATAAAGACTACTCTAATAAAAATGGTTACATAACAAATATAATTAAATACAACATTTCAGAAATATAATTCCATGAAGCAATTAAGAAAGGTATGAACAAAAAAGGGTAGAAAATAAATGGTTCAATGGAGGAGATATACAATTACCATCCTGGTTCCTTGGTCCTGTTAGGCAGCTTCATGGCTTGATCTGACCATCGATAGGTTTTTGCCCAGACAAGGAAAGGTAAATAAGTAGTATGCTTTTACAGAAAGTCCTACAGACACGGCACAGAGTTCAGATTACTATTGGGTGGATACTACGGCATTTTGATGGTATTTAGGAACCTTAGAAGCAAACAAATGTATTTGCCTAGCCACAAAGCATAGTAGAATCCATCAAATTCATATAACTTTTAGCTTGTAACATGTTCGAACTTCTCCGTGATTTCGAAGACGACAGTTGGATAACTTTTTTGAGCAAAATGGAAACGAGAAGTAAAATCTGGGAGGTTGAAAGCACAGGAAAAATCTGAATGAATTCTCTACAGAGAAATCTCAGCAAGCAAAAGCAAAATCTGACCCAAGCAAGCACAAGAAAAAGGCTCCAGAGAAATCTTAATGAAATCTCCAAAGGGAAATCTGAATGTCATCTCCAAAATGAAAATCTGAATGCCAAGTCTTTTCTTCTCACTTCTATTTATACTTTTTTGTAAGCTACCTTCTATTGTTTGCATATGATCTTAGATCTTGATAACCCCCCCCACTCTTTTGTTTCAAGGTAACATTTTCCAAAATAACTTTTAATTTTTTATTCTAAATTTCTTTCTTTAAACTTTGAATTTTATTAATTAAAAAAGAAAGAGAAAGCCATCTTTAATTTGCCTTGAATGGGATAATTAATTACAAACATACATTCTTCTAGAAAATGTTGGTGGTCTTATCTCAAAATAAATCATATGCATATTTTAACAAGATTTTAAAAAGAAAAATATATTCTTTATTCTTTTAATAAAATAAGCATTTTATTTCAGCAGAATTTTGCATTAACTCATATTTATACACTTGATGTATATATATGTTTGCCTAATAGGTTTTACAAGTAATTTTTACTAACAGAAATTTAATCTTCAAATGGATTTTAATTAACACGAAATATTTAAATGCAAATACAAATTTAATTAACATAATTAATTTTAGCTTTAATGCAAAACCTTGCTGATATTGGAATATAAACTTAATTTAGGCCTACAATAATAATTACGTTTATAGGAGGCTGTGAAGCATGGATCAGAATTCAGATTCATTGCTTCAGTATCAAGAATAATTTCCTTTCTCACAGCTCTAATACATGTCTAACATTATATGCTAGCAGATAAATACACACAGATAAATCAATTATCTTGTCAATATTTAGAATATGACAACATCAGAACTTTATACTGAGAAATTGTTACAAAACTGAAATAATTGCACAAAACAGACACACACATGCATAAATAAGAGTATGAAAAACAATTTTATTTATATAATATGCGGAAGTTATGACAGATAAATAACATATTAAAATATAAACTTTTAGCTTAAATTAGACATTCAATTGTTTCAAATTTAAATAATAATAATTATTATGAAAGAGGTTTTATACTTTACATAGCGGTAATCTAATAAATGAGATGTTATTACCTCTAACACAATATTCTTTTTTTTATTCTTTAGCTACTCTTGAAATTAATTCTCACTTCGAGATAAAAGAGAAATATATAAGATTAAAACATTATCTTTAACAATATACCCAAATATATATATATATATATATATATATATATATATATATATATATATATATATATATATATTGCACTTTCAAATAAAATAAATTATATTTAAACAATATTAATTTTACCAGCCTACCCATCATTTGTGGATATGCTATTCCGAGAAGTTCTAGAAGTTCGCAAATTAAATAAATAAACATATAATATTAAATACATATAACACCAAATCTGTCTAACTATATATATATATATATATATACCATTAACAATAAATAAAAATTATAAAAGTCACTCTTCTTTTAAACTTGAGAAAAAAATATATTCACTTGCAAAGTTCCTTTTCAAGCTTACTGAATTATAAGGAGATGAATCCCAAAATGAGTGCGTATTTAATACGAATATGAAACAAAATAAATTATTGTAGGACGAAACAGTTATAATTCACAATTAATTTAATAAATCCCAATGTTCTTTAGCCAAAAGCTAATAGAGTTTACTTACATATCACATACAACAATAAATATTTATAATAATAAATACGTGGAAAAACAGTTTCAGCTATTAATTGGTTTATTCTGTTATTTATTTTTAAGCACATACTAGGGTATTTAATTCAATGATAACTTAATATATTTTTTTGCAGAAAATATTCACTTTCATAATTTACAGATTGGCATTTGCATTATTAACTTTTTAAGTTGCTGATAAATGTCCACATGAAATTTGTATTTCCTTAAACATTAACACTTTTTTCCCTTTAATATATCCGTATATCGAAGAGGTCAAAAATATGTAATATTAAAGTCCTTCTATTCGATTTAGGCATCTTTATTTGGTAAGAAGTAGCAATTAATTATTTTGGGTAAGTCATATCTTTATTTCTTTAATAAAACACATTTATTAATTTATAAGCATAAACAAGATATAAAGTTAGCATTCTGTAATAATTATTAAACATCAAACGCATAATAAAGTACATGCATCCTTTTAAATTTTAACTTCACTTTTGTATACGTAAAATATAAGTTAAATAGAGAGCTTATCAAGGTAAATTTTGTTAAAAAAAGTCTACATAAGCTTCCACGACGAAACATTATAGAGTTCACACATTGTAGTTAAGAAATTATAAAGTTCATGCATTTTAGTATTCTTTTTAACAGAGATAAATAAGAGTAAATGAAATAACATTAGTTTAACAGTACAGAAGCACATCTTTAAACAAAATGAAAGTGTTAATTTAAATGTTTTAATTAGACAAAAGAAATGAGACTCATATCTTCCTTATATTTTATTCAGCCATTCTCCTATAAAGCTTTAAACATCTGAAGTTCCTATAATGAGATTTATGAAAAGGCTGTTTCAGAGTTTCACTTTCAACCGTTTTGGAAGGGAGATACAATCGATAGCAGCAGAAATTGAAAAGTACACTTGTTAAAATTACAAAAAAAAACATATTTTTTTTTTATTACCAGCTATCAGTTACAAAAAAATATTTCCCCCACCAATCAAAAAGATCACCTGATTATCCAAAGCTTAACTCACACGTTTTTGCACTTGTTCAATTAATTAATATTCAAGAAATATTTTAAAAAAAATATTTTGACCTTCACAATTAAGTCAACTCAAATAAAAAAAAGAAATTTTTTATAACTTTGAAATGAATGAATATCAATTAACTATTAAATAAAATGGTTTATAATATTATTTAAATTGGTCAAATAATTTACTAATTCCAATATCCATTAATCACTAAAGAAAATATATTTTTTGCAAAATTATTAAAGATAATTACTATAATTTAAATGTTTAATTGTAAGTGTTATATTGTTTATTCTAATTAAAATATGAAAATAAAATGAGATAATGATACATTCATACACATTACGCTGATATGTAAATATTAAATTATTCTAACTAAAACATAATTAATATGACTATGGGTTAACAATATCTCACTGACTATAACATTAGTAAAAGGGATGGGTGTCAATGAATAATAAGTCAAAAAATCATTCAAACAAACCCCAACACTATCTTATTTATAAATAAAACAACTTTGTATCAATCTAACTATTATAACAACAATTTCTATAATAACCCACCCCCTTCCTTGCATTAAACACTATCAAAATATAATAATAACAATAAATGCTTGAGAAATTGCTAATTAAAATGCACAGTTGGCTCACATAAGAATTTTTAAACCATTAATAGAAACATTTTTAAATTTTAAGGCTATTTCATTTTTTTTAGTACAATGCAGCTATTCACTACTGATGCAACACAGTTTAATTACCTGTGCCCATTCAGAAGGTCACAATATTTACATATATATGATAAACAAAACATGTTATAAATTTCCTAACTTGCTTATAGCTTGCATTTTATGATCACTAGATGGAGCTTTACCAATAGCCCACTATCAAGCATTGTTTACATAAATGCTGACAGAGATAATTTGAAAGAGATATTCAATTCTATCTGGTAAAGCTCAATCTAGTGATTATATATATATATATATATATATATAACAAAAGGAAAAGCAAATTGAGAGTTCGGTAATTATATGTCTACCTCCTTAATATAATTATTACAATAATATTTATATGTTGGACTAAATAAATTAATAACTGTTTTTAAAAGGAATGACCCACTCTTATATATATATATATATATATATATATATATATATATATATATGTGTGTGTGTGTGTGTGTCCGTGTAAGTCATATTAAAATAAGTGATAATGATAAGTAAGAAAGACTATTTACTCAAGTTGATTAATTGTGCACCCAGAAACACAATATTTACAAGTAGATATTATTAAAACATAATAGTAAGTAGTATAACCTTGCTGGTTCTAGAGTTTTCAGGGTTAAATGAAAGTTGTGCAACAAATAAGATACAGTTGGCTGAGCTGCTTAATCAATCCAGATATCAGAATATAAATAGTTGAGTTGGAAGTTCAGTGGGGATTCAAAAAAAAATATTTTTAAAGTGTATTTTTAAACAAGATTTTTCTAAATATTTTTTGAAAAAGATTTTAAAAAAGAAATCTTTTTTTTTAAAAAAAAAGATGTTAAGAGCAATTAAAGAATTAAGAAAATTGAAGAATTAAAAGGTTAAAATTCTTATTTAAGTATTATTTAACTCTGACTTTCATCATCTTGGAATATAATCTTTACAGCCACTTTTAATGATGGAAAAAGAAAACGTTATTAAGGAAAACATAACAATAGAAGGCTGAACAGCAACAGCTTCCTCTCTTCATCCTAAGCCATGTGTCTCCATCATTTGCTGGATAAACATCATAGAAAGGAAATAATGTCATTCATCTTAAATACAATGCCCCCTTTCGAAAGCAATCACATCATGGATATGAAGAAACAAACTTGATAAAATGAAGCTAATGATTTTATAAAGTATTCTATACTATGAGTGTTTATCAAAGAGAAGACTAAACGTCTTTCTTAAAGAAAATTATGAATAAATGAAGCTAGATGAAAATATGTTTATTATTGATAAATTATAAATGAAACGACTGATGCTTAACTGCCTATTTATTGTATAAGAATATTACAAATAACTATAATTAATTAAATTATAATAATGTATTTATAATTTAGATAAAATTAGAAAATATCAAAATGAAGGTATACATTCAAAATAAATGTATTTAGTAGAATTATACTATATTGTGAACAAATTCAAACATTTAAATATGAGCTAGTATGTCAATAAAAGTTAATGGTATATGTGTATAATGAACCATGTCCTTAAATAAGTTGAAAGATTGAGAAAATCATTTTTTGTTGTTGTTTTTAAAATGATTTTATTTATTATCTGAAAACTCTGAAAAAAGTAATATAAACACAGAATTAAGTCTTGTATTGGTGGTCGAGAGGTCAGCGTGACTGCCTTGCACTTGCAGGCAGTTGCCCGGGTTGTGGGTTCGCGTCCCGGCCAATGCTATGACCCTTTAAATAAAAACACAGTATTAAAACATGGTATATACATACGAGTTGAGAAATAAGAATACCAAACCAATAAACCTAGGATAAATGTGCTTATAGTATGGATTAAACCTGGATTTGGATAACCATGAATAAAAATATCTATATTATGCTTTAACTAACTTAAATTTAACTGGAACTCTGAATTAGATATACAATGTAAATTGCTAAAGAACCTGCATTCTTTAATTCATCCAAGATATACAATGGATTGTAAATAAAATATTTGTTGAATTAAGTGAAACTCTGAATTAGATGTAAAATATAAATTGCTAAATAACTTGCATACTTTAATTCATATTGCTCTACTATTGGATGTATAACAAGATACACAACGGACTGTAAATAAAAATATTTGTTGAATTAAGTGGAACTCTGAATTAAATGTAAAACGTAAATTGTTAAAGAACTTGCATTCTTTAATTCATATTGCCCTACTATTGGATATATAACAAGATACAGAATGGATTGTAAATAAAATATTTGTTGAATTAAGTGGAACTCTGAATTAGATGTAAAATATATATTGCTAAATAACTTGCATACTTTAATTCATATTGCTCTAATATTGGATACCCAATGGACTGTAAATAAAATATTTGTTGAATTAAGTGGAACTCTGAATTAACTGCTTTCAGTTGTCTTCATTATTCTCTATGTTGTCTTAATATATCACACTCCTCTCTGTGAACTAACTAAATGATTAAAGATATAAACCTTTAAAGAACTATTGAAAGAAGGACTTTATTATACTCCAATATTATTAATGATGCCAAGCTATTCCTTCAGCTTTATTAAAACATCAATACTTAAAGAAAAATAGACACTGTCCAAAATAAATATATCAGCTACAGGGCACTGTTAACTATACTGATATCCACAAAGATTATAAAATATTATTCATATTTCCTCATCATATCTTATTGCAACATCATCTTGGGTTCATGTTTACAATACTACTACCAAGTCACTATCCTATTCTTATTTCCTAAAGATTTATCACATCTTACATCGACAAAATAACTATATTGCATATTCAAAACAATAAATAAAATTCATTTATAATTAGAGCGACCTCATTGATCCATGAGAAAATTTTTCTTACTTCATGAATATTCTAAAACCTTTACAAACTAATCATATAAATACTGAACTTCCAACGATATTAAAGTTTTCAAAAGAATCACATAAATCTTTATCATCATGTTATGTTATATTACTAGTATAAAAATTGGTGCTGATTTAGTATGCGCTCACGGCCGCCATTTTGAATTACAAGAACCACCCAAACCATGCTGAAACATCCAACCGATAAATGACATCGATCAAAATGGCCATTTTCGTAGGAAAAAAAACCAAAAATCGGAATTTTCATGTAAAAAAAAAAAAATCCAATCATGTGACTAAAATATTATAACACAAAAATCGCAATTTTCATAAAAAAAAAAAACCAAAATCGGAATTTGTCATAAAAAAAAAAAAAAACCCAATCACGAAAAAAAAAAAAACGTGATTAAAATATTAAAACACAAAATCGTATATGCCAAAAGATTATAACTTTTAAAAAAAAATCATATTTCAGTTTATTAAACCATTTACTCATCCTAATCAAAATGATGACTTAAAATTAATAGATTTAAAATACTATATGCCAAAAGATTATAACTTATAAAATCGGAATGCTAAAAATAATGATGTAAGAAAGATCAGTGATTGCTAGTTTAAATTTTAGTTTGCGAGTTTATCAAACATATATGAACTAAAGCATATGAATTTTTAACAGAAAAAGTGAAGGAAAAATTGAGAAAAAATATTAATTAAAAACCCACATGTTCAATTATAACTTCTACTTACCAGAAATTCTTGCTTTGTCCCACATAGATACTGTTTGAATTTCGTCTCCTATTGTCAAAATGGAGTCTACTCTTGATCGTGTGAGATCCACACAGGCTGGAGAAATCTATAATTTGCATTGATACGTCGAACTCTTGACATCGAGACAAATCTCGGTGCACCCAAATCTCTACTTATTTACATGCAAGTGATTTTTACCATCAAAAAATGAACACAGAAACATGTTTAAAGAAAATAAGGTGAAAATAAATACATTTTATTATCAATTACAAATATTTACTTTAAAATTCTTTAGGTTTTTAAAAATCTTTTGTTTTGTTTAATTACTTTAAAATATGTAAATTTTATATATTTAAAGAAATAGAAATAAAAACTCAGCGTTGTTGACATGTGATAATAAAATGTATTTATTTTCTTTAAACATGTTTCTGTGTTCATTTTTTGATGGTAAAAATCACTTGCATGTAAATAAGTAGAGATTTGGGTGCACTGAGATTTGTCTCGATTTCAAGAGTTCGACGTATCAATGCAAATTATAGATTTCTCCAGCCTGTGTGGATCTCACGCGATCAAGAGTAGACTCCATTTTGACATTAGGAGACAAAATTCAAATAATATCTATGTGGGACAAAGCAAGAATTTCTGGTAAGTAGAAGTTATAATTAAACATGTGGGTTTTTAACTAATATTTTTTCTCAATTTTTCCTTCACTTTTTCTGTTTAAAAATTCATATGCTTTAGTTCATATATGTTTGATAAACTCACAAACTAAAATTTAAACTAGCAATCACCGATCTTTCTTACATCATTATTTTTAGCATTCCGATTTTATAAGTTATAATCTTTTGGCATATAGTATTTTAAATCTATTAATTTTAAGTCATCATTTTGATTAGGATGAGTAAATGGTTTAATAAACTGAAATATGTTTTTTTTTTAAAAAAAAATTTAAATCTATCAATTTTAAGTCATCATTTTGATTAGGATGAGTAAATGGTTTAATAAACTGAAATATGATTTTTTTAAAAAAGATTGATGTAGATATAGATAACGTGTATTCAAGATGTTTGCCGCCTTTTTTGTCTCGTGATTTCATTTTTATAACTGGATGAAAATATAATTATGGCTTAAAATCTTTTCATCATTATTTTTTAACATTTTTAGCATTCCGATTTTATAAGTTATAATCTTTTGGCATATAGTATTTTAAATCTATTAATTTTAAGTCATCATTTTGATTAGGATGAGTAAATGGTTTAATAAACTGAAATATGATTTTTTTTTTAAAAGTTATAATCTTTTGGCATATACGATTTTGTGTTTTAATATTTTAATCACATTTTTTTTTTTCGTGATTGGGTTTTTTTTTTTTTTTATGACAAATTCCGATTTTGGTTTTTTTTTTATGAAAATTGCGATTTTTGTGTTATAATATTTTAGTCACGTGATTGGCTTTTTTTTATGACAAATTCCGATTTTGTTTTTTTTTTTATGAAGATTGCAATTTCTGTGTTATAATATTTTAGTCACATGATTGGATTTTTTTTTTTTTTTTTTTATGACAAATTCCGATTTTGGTTTTTTTTTTTATGAAAATTGCGATTTTTGTGTTATAATATTTTAGTCACATGATTGTTGTTTTTTTTTTTATATGAAAATTCCAATTTTTGGTTTTTTTCCCTACGAAAATGGCCATTTTGATCGATGTCATTTATCCGTTGGATGTTTCAGCATGGTTTGGATGGTTCTTGTAATTCAAAATGGCGGCCGTGAGTGCATACTAAATCAACTAAATTATAGTATGCATATTCTCAAAATAAATCTTAATCTCATAATGTTTAAAAGTGTTGTATAAAATGTGTTTACATATAATAAAAAAAAAAACATTTATACTTCCATTCATTATTATTCATAGGCAATCTAAAAAAGAAATTAAAATATACATCATAAAAATATCAATATTCATTAACTATTACCAAGTGATATTAGCTTGTTATCATCTATGCAGTCTTCAATTTTCCATCAATTAGATACATTGCATGCATGAAAAAATATCCATCCATACCTTTATTTAAAATGTTCTTATTTAAATTATTAAATTATTATATTATAGAATTTTAATATTATCAATAGATTAATGTTCATGTTCCTACTTTATAAACTAAAAAAAAAATACATTTAAAATAAATAGTAATAAAATGAAAATCATATTTACATAACTTCAGCTGAAAAAGGAATGTTCTTTATAAGTCCAAAAATTTCCATTTTCTTTCTCAAAAGCTTTTTTTTTTTAAATGTTCACTTCCAGAATAATTCTACAACCTCCTCCGTTGCTCTGATGACGAACAAGACAATACGTTTCCTGCAGAAGTGTCATCCAAACTTCCGGTACAAAAATCTCAGATTTAAAAAAGAATAATAAAAAAAATAACACGACGTCTCGAAATCTTAAAAATTAAATAAAATAATAATCAATCTATCCTGGAAAAGTTACAGAATAATAGTTTATGACTTCTATAGTTTAGAATGATGATTATTAAAATTATAAATAAATCATAACATTTAAAAATAACTCTGGGAAGCATCCATAGGCATATTGATGCATCACATATCTTTAGCTTGGCTTGAATTATCCGGATAAACTTTTTCGCACTACTTATTTCCATAATTCCAAAGTTTATTTATTAATTTGTTAATTTTCTTTATAGGTTTCTTCTTCAATAAATTTATTGTTATTTATTATCTATTCATTATTGTCAAAATTATCAGCTTTAAAATAGGTTTTTACAAATGCGTATAACCTATATATTGTTCAGGATTTAATAATATAATTTTCTAAAATACCTTCATTAATCTTTACTAAAGATAATTTTATTGCAAGTATTTTAAATCTTACCTTTTAAAAGGATATAACATTTACTCTTATAACATGATATTCCCATAAAATTATTCTAAATATACTTGTCATAATACTTGTCGGTCCTTGACAAAAATATCTTGCCATTATATAAAAATAAATGCGTCTTTACTTTTAATCAGCAAACAGTTTTCTAATAAGTTTCCAATACAATGTCCACAATAATTTATTCATTTGAATCGTTCTCTTGTTCAATATTATTGAAACTGCATTAACAAATATTATACTCATTTTTAATATGTTATAAGTTGAATACATTTTACTTATTGGTATTTCCATTTTATTATTGCGAAGATACAATATACATTTTGATGAATACTACTGATAATGGACTTTTTAAAAGTTTGCAAGGCATATTAAATGAAGTTATTATTAATATTTTTATTGTAAACTCTCTTTTTGCAAAATACTTTTTTAAAAATAATAATAATCTATTAGATTTTGCAAATAAAATTATACGAGAGCACTAAAAAAAATGACTAAATAATAAAATTAAAATTATTATCACATTGATAGCATCTAATATGATTCTTCTACCTTTAATACATTTTTTAATCACACCCTGATACCCCCGTGCAATTGACATTTATATTCAAGAAAATATGTCATTCTATTGGTTGATTCTTACTTTTGGTTTGATATCAAATTTGCACAATGTTAGAAACTTACATAATTAATTTTCAAAATAAAAAAAATGACTTATTAAAACTTTTAAAAATACCATTTTAAAATATTACTTTTAGATCAATTATTACTTTATTAAATTACTTAAATGTTTTAAAAGACTTTTAAAACAATATTTAATAAATTTTATCTCACCTTTAATATTTAATTTATCTATTTTTATTTAAACAAAATATTTAACTTTTATCAGCTGTATTCGTTTTTTATTACTTTATTTAAAACATTTTATACGATAGTTAACTTAATATTTGTTTTTTATGATAGGTAATAATTATATTCAATTTTATAATGCAATTTTAAAACACTTTGAACTTGACTAATCTAAATACTAGCAAGCAAGTGTGTATAACTATATTATTATACATATCACAAGACTAATATAACTAAGACAGACTATCCAATTTTTCTGTCTAGAAATAAATAATAAATTGCTACTCTTATATTAAATAAAATAATACAATTATATAAATTGGAAGAATAATTTAGAAAATATAGAATAATATACAGCTTTCACTACCATAAAACTTATTTTTAAAATATACAATACTAATTATGATTATTAAATATAATTTATAAAATAAATACATTTATTTAACTATAAGTTTAAGACTATTAAAATTGAAAATTTTAAACATACTTTTAAATATTTATAGCTGTGTTATTTATTATGGCCTATTGCAAACATAGGTAATAATATTTTTAACTTTATTTAACTGTTCTTAAGTGATTCATTATAATTTTTAAGCATCACAAATTTTCATTTAGCTTTAAATTGTATTTTAAAATATTATTAACAAAATATAATCAACACATCAAGAGAACATATTCTAAAATTTAAAGTTTGTAGTAATTGACTGTGATGAGTTATTCCTGACCTATAGAAAATGACACTATATATATATATATATATATATATATATATATATATATATATATATATATATATATATATATATATATATATATATATATATATATATATATATATATATATATATATATATATATATATATATATATATATATATATAATGATCCAAATGAAGTGGAGATCGAATCTAATCATATCTCAACTTCCAGGGTGCCATCTAGGCATTTGAGCCTAAAAAAATTTATAAAGTAGGCAGATATGCGCTGATAAGATTCCACTTTATTTAATATTTAGATTGTTAGCCCAAGTCACTAGCTCAGGAAGTAACAGAGATTATAAAATATAACTTTATATCTTAAATATAAAAAATCATAAAAACTACTGCCAGAAATTAACACATAAAAATATTTATTTACACACATTTAAAATCATTCTAATATGAGGAATAAGTTTAACATTTTAGATTTTTATAATAATCTTTAAATTTACATTTAAATAGATTGCAATAAGGAGTTTATTATTTATTTAGTGAGTCGAGTATGAATACACTGCATAGATCTGGATTTGACAAGAAAATATTCTTTCCCTTATTTAATCTTAGGCCAAAAGTTCACAGTCAAAATGGCATCAATCCATCTGATACATTTATGTATTCAATGCAGCATGAAAATATGACAACACAAAATACTATATTGTCAGGAATGTACATCTGAACAGTAAGTAGAGTTAGAGAAGACCTTGTCTCTCCACTAACAGGAATGCTACATCTGTTGGTGAGTAGAACAATTAACAAAAAACTCCATAGGAAATGGACTGTGGTCCTTTGCCGACTTACAAACCCAACCATAGGCAAACAGAAGGTGTGTGGCATATATATGTAATCCTGCCTGCAGTGGATCTCATACTACATCTACTAATACACAAATATATCCAATCCATTGAGCCAATTGAACTAAGAAATGAATAACCCAAGATTACCCTCCCTTAAACTATATATATAACTTTACAAATCTATACAGCCAATCATGCCTGACTTAAATTTAACATTTAATTACGTTCGCTCAGATGAATTTTATACAATTTGTTTTTATAATGTTGAGTATAGATCAGCCGCACAGATTCCATGGTCAAAAACATCTCAAAATAAACACAACCGAACAAAATCATCGATAATGTCAATTGCATAGGGAATACAAAAACCCACTAGCATTCATTGTAAGATGCCACAAAGACATTGATGACTAATATATTCCAATCGACTATGAAACAGCAACATAATTAACCACTAACAAATCTATGCAACGTCTATACCCAACTTTAAATTTTATGCATTTATATAATTTATAAGATAAGTATTAATACAAATAAAAAATAATAAAATATAAATGATGTTTATCAATGCAAAACATATAAATTTAAACATTTTTAATTGATTTTAATCTTAAAAGTCAGATAGAAGTTCATAAGCTTGAACAAAAGTTCTTAATTATTTTTAAATTTTAGAGTTCATGTCAATAGCTTACAGTAGAAGAATCACTGCTCTTGATGTAAATTTCCACAGAGTCTTTATTTGAAAACCCGGTCAGATGTTCCAGAGGTAGCATTAGCTGGTTCATTTTGGTATCACAGTCAGTTCATTTTTAAAATAGAGAGAGAGTGTGATATGTGCATCCTATCACGACCCTCAAAAACAAGCCGGAAAAACTGTCAGGAAAACTGTATTTCTCCTTTTATAGTATTCATACAGATTCAACCAACAAAACGTCACAGATCCATCCTTTTCATTCGGATCCTGGCTGAGGCTTGGTGCTTCCATTGGTCAAGCTAAATTCTCTTTATTTTCTTATCTAAATTTTCATCTGACTTTTTAATTACACAGCTTTTGGATAATTAATAATCAATCATTTCCATTTACAGATTACAGGAATTAATTAATACCTGTTTTATTATAACTTACGTTATTTCTTTATTAAAATATTTCTATATTTAAATCTTTTATTTTTTTATCAAAAAAGTACGTTCAAATACTTTTTTTATTTATAAAAAAAAAATTTTAAAGTTTAGCATCTGTGCAAATATATATGTTTAACAAACATTTTAATTTTAGCATTTGGTTTTTTTTTTTTTTTTAATACCTTTATTTTTATTTGCGAACTTAAAAGTTTTTATTTCAATTTAATGTAACGACATATTTATATATTGTTACAATATTTAATAAATTTTATCCGACCTATAATATTTAATTTACCTATTTTTATTTAAACAAAATGTTTAACTTTTATTAGCTTTATTAGTTTTTTATTACTTTATTTAAAACATTTTATATGATAGTTAACTTAATATTTAATATTTGTTTTTTTATGATAGGTAATAATTATATTCAATTATACGATGCAATTATAAAACACTTTGAACTTGACTAATCTAAATACTAGCAAGCAAGTGTGTATAACTATATTATTATACAAATCACATGACTAATATTACTAAGACAGACTATCCGATTTTTCTGTCTAGGAATAAATAATAAATTGCTACACGTGTATTAAATAAAATAATACAATTATATAAATTGGAAGAATAATTTAGAAAATATAGAATTAAATACAGCTTTTACTACCATAAAACTTATTTTAAAAATATACGATATTAATTATGATTATTAAATATAATTTATAAAATAAATAGAACATTTATTTAACTATAAGTTTAAGACTATTGAAATTGAACTTTTTAAACATACTTTTAAATATTTATAGCTGTGTTATTTATTATGCCCAGCTTTTGCAACCATAGGTAATAATATTTTTAACTTTATTTAACTGTTCTTAAGTGATTCATTATAATTTTTAAGCATTACGTATTTTCCTTTAGCTTTAAATTGTACTTTAAAATATTATTTACAAAATATAATCAACACATCAATATAACATATTCTAAAATTTAAAATTTTTAGTAATTTACTGTGATGAGCTATTCCTGACCTATAGAAAAGGGCACAGTATATATATATATATATATATATATATATATATATATATATATATATATATATATATATATATATATATTGTGGGTGTGTGTGTGTGTGTGTGACCACATACATGTGAAAAATATATGTAATGCCCAATATATGTATTTTGTGTGGCCAGCTTACAGGGGTTTGTCTATATCATTATCTCCTATATAAATATTTAATCAGTGCTTAGTTTATATTAATATAGCAAATATTCATTCATAAATGAACAGCCTTCAGTTTTCTACATCTTCCAAAACTTCAGCCATCATTATGATTGATAATCTGATAATGTAATCTTTTAAGCTTTTGTTGATCTCAAAATTATTGGCATACCAATGGTAACTTTATGTCACTGTGATCCCTTGCATGAATTACCTTAAGTTGTCTTTTTAATAAACAGAAGTGGGATGGGCAGTGTATAGGCTCATATATAATATTTAAATACAACTACATTTTCTCTAAAATATTAATCTAATTTAAAAAGATTATTTAAAGACTATATATATATATATATATATATATATATATAGTCAGATATATATATATATATATATATATATATATATCTTATACAACTGATACCAAGGCCACATACATGTGAAAAGGATAAACAATTGCCAATTTGCATGTGTAATTCTGAATCAGTGCTCAGCAAATTGGTCCAGTTCTCAATTCCCCCCACCCATATATAATTGTGCCTTTATTTTTTATAAATACCTAATCTTCAAACTTTAAAAGCCAAATTTCAATCTTCTCCACTCTTCAACTCTTCAACTATCATTATCATCGAATATCTGATGACGGAATGTTCAAAACCTTTGTTGATGTCCATATTATTGTCATATCATTGTTGACTTTTTAAGTCACTCTGATCTTTCTTATATAAGACCTTCATATGTCCATTTAAATATACAGAAGAATGGAAACTTGATTATGTTATTCACATGTATGTAGTTATGTGGGCAGATTGTGTAAGATGAAATGAATAGCGGTAGGGATCTTGAAATTCTGATGTCAATTAGCTTCTAAATTACATTATGTTTAGTATAGACAGTACACTTGTATTTGCATTTTACATATTCAGACTACATTGTGCCCATCCCTCTTCTGTGTATTTAAATCTATGTATTAAGGTTCTATACATGAGTGAACAAAATGATTTGAAGTCATCATGTGTACGGCAATAATATTGACATCAACAAGGGCATTGTGAAGTACATCAACAGATTTACATTCATATGTATGGCTGAAGAGTTGGAGGGTGGAGATTATTGAAGCCCATCACAATTAAACCATTAAAGTATGAAGATTTGCTATCTTAATATAAACTAAGTGCTGTATATGTATGTTTGTGAGAGTTCATCTGGACCAATTGTTGAGACCTGTTTTAGTACAAAATATGTATGTTGGATATTGTTTATCTTTTTATATGTATGTGGTTATGTGCATCGGTTGTATAGAATGGAGTGCATAACTATAAACAGACTGAATATCTGAGTTCAAACCACTTTTAAATTATCTAAGTTCAGTATAGACAATATACTTGTATTTAAGTATATATATATATATATATATATATATATATATATATATATATATATATATATATATATATATATATATATTTGGCTTAAACTATCTATCATTTTCCATTAAATACCGATTTTTCCACGAACTAGCATTACTTTCATTTAATTTCTAAAACCTGCAGATTTAAAGACTGTTTATAGTGGTTTGTTACCATTGAATTTATTATTTTTGTTGCGATTATATATATAATAATTTACTGTCTGTATTTCTTTTTTTCTCTCAGTGATGAGATGTTTATTCATCAAGAAAAAACAGATACATTGAAACCAATGAAATTTCAGGAACAAAATGGTAAGAGGGGAGGATACATGTAAAAGGGAATGGGAAGTGGAGATGGGAAATGGTGTGTTGTTCAGGCTGGTTAGAAGAGAATGTCTTTGTGATTGAGTCCTATGGCAGAGGCTGAGAGGATGGGAGTTAGAGGATTGCCCAAGTGTCTTTGAGGAGTGGAGGTGGGGCTAGTTTGGTGTCTTGGGTTTTGAGAGTGCAAAAAGCAATATATGTAATTATATAATTGAATATTTTTAAATTATAATGTTAAGGATTTTATCCACTTAGGAGCGCCTTCGACTATCATATCATCTTAGACTTTGTCAAATAACACATTAAAAGGTTAACCTTGTCACAAATCTGGGATCTTAGCATAGCTGCCTTTATTTTCCTTTTCTTGTTATTTTTTTTCAAATTTTCAAAATTTTTACATTATTACTGTTGAAGTTAAAACCACAAATGAATGGCTTATTACGGTCATAAAAAACAGATGGTGAAACATTATTATCTAGTTTGCTACGATCACAATAAGTCATGTATTTATTGTTTTAACATCAATTATAATAATGTTAAAATGTAGCAAATTGAAAAAAAAAGCAACAAAAGAAAAATAAAGGAAGGGATGCTAATATACATATTCAAACATGACTAATCGTTAAGAATCATAGAATTTTAGCCTTTCAAAGTGTTAGTTGACAAAGACTATGATGACAGTGGAAAGCCTCCTAAGTGGATAAACTTTTTAAAGTTATAATTTACATACATCTGATTATTGTATTTATAAATATTCAATTATATAATCATACATACACACACACACACACATATATATATATATATATATATATATATATGTATATGTATATATATATATATATATATATATATATATATATATATTGACTATACTGTAGATAATATTTCTAAATACATATTTTATTATTGTATTCAGAAAATTATCAATTATTATGGTAATAAATATTGGGTACAAAACAATACTTAATAATTCGTTCAGCCTGACCATCGATATAAAATCCCTTTGTTAAAGCTCTATTACTATGTATATTAGCAAATATATTACTGAATCTGCATGCATATACATATATAATTGATATATGTCTTAATTTTCAATTTTGGAAGGTTAAGTATTTTATAGACAAATTAAAATCTAGATTCACTCAGCTTGCTCATCTATATAACAGAGTTAAATGCAATATTATTTTGTAGATTGGTATTCATATAACATGAGAAAAAAATTTAGTCATTGTTTTAAACATATCATTCCTAAAATTATTCCTCTAGAAAGTAAAAATAAAAAATGCAAAACAAAAGAAGATTGGCACATATTTAATTTGAAAAACTTTATAATTGTAAGTGCCAATAATATTCTTACCCAAAAATACAGATCATGTAACATAATGTCATAATTAATGGTAAGTCATTTCATACAGACAAATAATCAATCATCTATGGCAATTACATAGTTTGGTGTACCATTAATATGTCAATTAGAGTATGAAGATTGTCTATCTTAATATATATCTGAGCATTTATTGCATGTAAGTGTGGAGATGATAATCTGGACCATCTGATGATTGCTGATTTAGCATGAAATGCATATATTGGTGTTTATTTATCTTTTTGACATATATGGGTTCAAATGTATCATTGTTATGAGATAGAATGGATAGTGGTGGGTCGTGTGAAAGTCTATGTTCATAATTCTTTGTATTCGTTTCCTCAATATCAGAAGAATCATTTAACGAAGTAAAGATTATTGTTTTGCATTAAATATTTATTATAGTAATTATTGATAATTGTCTACATACTCTGATATACTACATTCAAATATCAGCCTTTCAAGCTAATTGAGCACAGCGCTAGATCAAATAATTGCTTATTTACTCTAATATAATATATACACATTCAAGTTAAACGGAAGTACGTTAACTTCTATTTGAGCAATGTATTAAGAATTATCCTAATACATTTGTTAATAAAGAATTTATGCCTACATATGTTTTAAGATTTGATATTTTTTGAGAATGTCGATTGATATATATATATCTATATATTGAAACAGTAAGATTCGTATTCGAATCTTAAGTTTCACCTTTTTCTGTCGTCTCTCACTGACTGGTCTATCCCGCCCAAATTTAAACTTTTTGATATCGAATTGTGTGTGTAACAATATTAAAAATGTATAAATATATGTAGAATTCGGCATAATCACACACACATTTCGATCTCAAATTAAACGCAATAAATAGGGATAAAATAATATAATTTAGATTTCTTTTAGTTATATGATTTTGTATAATTTTAATCATTTATTTTGGATTATAAAGTTCGTATTTATTGCTTTGTTTAAATTTCATTTAATAATAATTCTAAAAAAATCTGATGTAATATTTAATTAAAAGTTAAAATAATCTTATATTCCCTTTTTGTTTTTGAAATTTAAAAGCATTGGTCAGTGATAGATAATAGATTAATTAAAGAAAAATTAAATTCCCCAAAATGTAATTAGTAAATGTAAAATGTAAACAAAAGAACGGCAGCTTTCTTTAATTAAAAAAACCAACTAAATGCGTTGATTATCCTCAGGTCAGATTAAGTAGAACCTAAAAATACCTTAACAAAAAAGTGAAAGATCAAGATAAAAAAAGAGGCCATCTTAGACTTGCTGGAGACATTCATTTAAACTTTAGCTTTGCTCTCGTTCACTGAGAGTCTCCAAAATATAAAAATAATTTGTTCCTGCCAAGGTATGACCGAGTAAAGCACCTAGATTATTCTCCATCGGGAGATGGCCTATCGGATGCTGAACTTTCCATTGCCCATCATAAATTCACCATGAAGATCTGCTGCCTTAAATAAATGAAAAAGCTGCTGCTGTTGTGAAATTAAATTAAATATCTCAATACAAGAAAGAATTGCCACTCGTGAACTCTTTGCTGCTAAACTCATGGAATAAAAAAACTTCTTATAAAACAGGTACCTGTCTGTGTTCAAACTCTAGAGTACTCTAATAATATGCTATAGCTCTTCTTCATAATACTTAGCTAAATTATAAAATGTAAAACTACCATATGTATAACTAAAACTGAATAATTAATTTAATATGTAAATTTCTCTAATAATCTAGCTTACCTCACTCTGTCTTTCTTGGGTGCGTATTTCTATAATCTACATTTCTATCTATAGTTATTATTTAATTATTGCATGCTCATAATTATTTCAATTTTCAAAGTTTAAATCTATGATCACTTAAAACAATGAATGCGTGTCAAATTTTCATTAATATTTACTTTCCTTAATGACTTCACTTTCATATAAATCGACATGCATTCAGTGCCTCATTTATTTTAATGCAGAGTCTACTACTTCGCAAATGGCTGGCATATTAGTTGTAATAACTCCCAGTTTATATATATTTTGTATTTATTAAATCTAATGAATAATTCCAGAAAATTACATTTCTTTGAGAGTCACCAACGGTCTTTAGTAAATGTTGATAATGTAGGGCCGAATTAGAAATCTATTTAAATCTCATCCTAATTGTTTGTACATTATACATGTGTTACATTTTAGAGACGCGATGACCCATTCCGCCGTGAAATTTCCAGATTCTTCAGGGTTGAAATTAACCCCAGTTGTCCTACACAAGCAGGCATAATGGGTGCTCCCGTAGGACTTGACAATGTCATGCAGCCATTCAGCAAAACTGCAACATGGACCGCTTGTCCCTGGTTATGCTTATGTGACACCTTACTTCGTCAGGCTGATGGCAGAGACCAGTCTGACAGTTTTATAAACTCATTCGCGGCATTGCAGTTTCAATATAGTGCCATTCCATTTCACCTTTCTAAAGCGTACCACATGTTCCTTTGCTCAATTCTATTATTCTATATATCACTCCGCCTCTGCATTATCTGCATAATTCACTCTCAAATAAATGTTTGCCCTTAGTTATAAATAAATATTTTAATTAAATAAATATATGTCTGCCATTACTCTTATAACCCATACTTTAGACTCTTGCATAGCAAAGGTATAAATCCCTCCAGGCATGCATTAGAAATACTCACTCGAGAAATTTAGGTAGCTAGATTACGCCTTCAAATAAATGTATTCCTTTTGTAAACATTACAGTATCGGAAATACCGCTGCTGAAATCCTCAATATAAAATAATGTCTAAATAAATAAATGTATTCTTTAAAATATAATCATGTCGCAAATTCCGCTACTGAAGCTTTGAATCCCTAAAATATTATTAGTAAATGATTTTATTAGAATGTATTAATAAATAATTTAAAACTATATGTCTGCAGTTACGTTTCATTTATTCGATACCCATTCTATATAATATTTCCTCGATGATGTAAATATGAATGTTTAATTAATATTAGTTTGGTTATTGGCTAACTCGAGAATAAAATCATGAGTCTCTTGCATATCCCTGACCACCGTGCCTAAGGAAATATTTACTAATGTCTCATCAGATGTGTTGTTTCGTGGATTGTATTGTGAAACCGATAAACTATGTTCGAACTCAGTACCATGGGTGGCTTCACTACCCGATGGTGCTGCTGTTCTGTATGGTGGTCGATTTCTGCACTATGTTTATGAGTCACACGTTTTCTGACTGTTACAATATATATATATATATTGAAGCAGATGATCTGATGCTCAGATCCTGCTTCACAGCCCACATCCAATCTCCTACCACCTAACCGTATTCAAACTCACCATTACGCACGTATACACATAACTAATAATATATTTCTTTGCTCAATATTATAAAATAAGGTAAATGTATGTATTTCAATTTAATATTTAATTTAATAATAATATTCTCATGTGTATGCAGGCATAAATAATAAATATATATGTATATTTTAGCGTAGGAGATTCCATGCTAGTTTGTTTTAAAATCACAAGATATATTTTAAAACAATCATTTGAGAAACTGATAACAAACTTGCATTGTTTCAAACATTTTACCAGATAAGAGTATTCGGCCAAATGATTCCAAATGAAATCTAAGTGCTTAAACCATCTCAGGTCCAGCAGTAGTTGCCTAGTTACAGCTTCAAATTAAAAGTATAAATACTGCTGGATTTGGAATCCAAAAAAAAGGAGACCATTAAATAGACATGCTGCTAAACATAATCCATGCCCGATGTAATTTTCATGCAATTTGTTGTGAGTAGTAAATTGCACCTTGTCCCTCCATTCTAATATGCTGTTCCCAGGAACGAAGCTTCCGTTCTCCGTGCTACTGAACTTTACGTATATTTTTCCAATGAAAATGAAGTGTTACCCCAAATAATAATGCTACCCTAGATCTAGTGACAGAATAACGATGGACTGATTCCTAGTAAAATGATCTTCCAATGATCAAGGTAATGAACTCTGACCGCTTATAATTCCTAAAATCCTGCCTTCTCTGTAATGTGTATATTTTAAACTATATCTCTTAAATGTCTTCAAATGTATATTATTTAACTCTATATAACTAATCTATACTAAGCCTCCTATATAAAATGTTTTTATTTTCTTTTATTTACAAGCGGCCAATAATTTTTATTAAGATTTTTATGTATTTATATTTTAAAATTAATGCCAATAATAGACTAAAATCGCAAGCATATATCTCATTTGTTTTCCCAACCCATCATTTACTAGGTAAATAATTTATAATTGATCAAAACAAGTCTTATTTGGCTTGCCCAGATGCTCGCGATTTTAAATAAATAAATTAATTACATTTTTTCATGTTTACTGTAGAAAAACAGATTTGACATTTGTTTTTCCATTCTCCTTCCTAAATAATGTGCTATCTTTTATTTTTCAACTATATTATATATGTAAAATACATCTTAGCTATTACGGCCATCCACTTATTCTGTAATAAATTAATATATTTTCACAAGGGCATTAATCAACCAAAATTGAGATTTAATGTGTAAAAGTAATGAATAATATTAAGTAATATAATGTAATGGGGAGGGGGACCTTAACCTTTTAGTTCTATATTTATATGTATAATTATTATCCCTGTTTGCTTAAGTGAACCCATATCATTACACTGAATATCTCATAATTTGTGGGCAGTAAATACATTCCAATAATCTTTATATTTTAAAACGATATTTGTGTTATATTAATAAGCATTTAGTGCATAAAGGTCATTCTATTTTATATATAGGTCCATGCTTCTTTATTACATGGAGGCAACCACAAAGTTGGGTCCATCCTCATCTCAATGTCCTTGAACCAGGCGGTAAAACCACCCTGGGGACATCCTTGGTTTGTGCATGCTTTATACGGGAATCGCTCAGGAAAAACTAGCTTGATACTGACATAGCCAAACACTCCTCATCATCCACGATTTGCCTGTACCTCATTCCAGGGAATCTGGACTTTTTTCATTCGTCAAACTGACCCTGCCAAAGTTTGCAGAGGGAATCAGTTATTTCTTCTTGCAATTCATGAAGCACACTCCATGATCCATAATTGGACCGACCCAATAAGCCACGATGCACGCACCACTTTTCCTTATCTTATCAGTCGCCCAGAATTATTCATAAGCCAACATGAAATGATTTCTTTAAACAAACATATTTTCATTAGTTTAATATAAGTATTAATGCGATAGATTTAGTATCGCTTGTATAAATTGTTAATTACCCATCCCGCATATTAATTATCTAGAACTCCAAGTTAACCATAATATTAAATGTAATTAAATATAATCTATGCTTATAAAATTATTTTTTAAATTAATCAAATGCTCTTTTTGTTTCTGGGGGTGTGATAGCATTCTAATTATATATTCTAATAGCCCTAATTTATTCAAACACACACACACACACACACACACACACACACACACATATATATATATATATATATATATATATATATATATATATATATATATATATATATATATATATATATATATATATATATTATTGGCATAGCCACAATTATAATGTTATTGTACAAAATGAATCAAATAAATAGATATATAATAATCCCACGGCTCATGTCGGCTAAATGACCTGACATAATTGTTATAAATAAATCTTAAATATATATATATATATATATATATATATATATCAAACTCGAATCAGTGCTTTCTTTAGTTAAGATAAAATATTAAGTTATTGATTAAGCTTAAATATGACTAGATGATCTCTGCTCTACACATAATTAATATGCTAGTGATTAAGTTATTCTATCATGAGTTAGCCTTGAGTTTTTTGTGACTCCGATGATTGACACCAGCGGATGAGAAGTGGATTAATCGATGTCATCGGGATTGTTGCTCATAATGTTATAGATCTGGGGAATAGGCAAATAGGGCAGAATTCATGAGTGTTCCTGACCTGTGTATCTTGCACATGATTGTATCCGAGGTACTTTTGCCTAGATGCTAGATCTTGTTACGTGAACATACAAATCTGACCGGCACATATTTTTTTCTTTTCTCTGGGTTTGGCACATCAACGGGGAGCTTCGAATACAAATACCCATATACCTGAGATAGTAATAAATAGTGATAGATATAACATATGTTTTAAAAAGGAATGTTTTTTTTTTTAAAAATAATTGTTTTTTTTTTAAATTTTTTTGGGGACACCCAGCTCAAAATTTTTTTGGTACACACTTCCTGTGAGTTATTGATAATATAAATATAATATTTTCTCTCAGCATTTATATATAAAAATATGTTTCAAATAAATAATATATCATATACTCAATATTTTTTTATATAAAATTTTTAAAAGTTTTTTTTGTTTTCACGGATCTATAAAATAAGTTAGGGGCAATTTTGCTTTGTTTTCTTTCATGCATATGATTTGAATAATGATGATGTTATATAATATTGAATTCCTTGTCCGTAAATGTTTTACATGTATAATTCTCACGAGTTTTAAAAAGAAGTAAAGAAGTAACAGCTTTTAAGGGGGTTTTACTTTCATATGAATTAAAGATAAAAAAAAAGTGCTTTTCATAAATAATGTTCCTAGTTTTTGTATACATGTTACTTTCCAATGATATAAAAGAGTGATATCTTTTAACGGGCTCTCATTTTTATAAAATAAAATGTATTTTTTTTTCTTTCCAAAAAAGTGAATAAGATGTTGTGTAATATTTTGGTTTCTTGGTCATAGTGTGAAATTACATGCAGGATGCCTGTAAATAAAATAGTGTTAGTTTTAAAAGAACCGCCACAGTAATTATAATAAAATAAAAAGTATGTTTTAAATAGTGTCTTTATATATAATATTTTCCATAAATGATTCTAATAACAAAGTATATTTCACGTTTACCGTAACATAAAATAGTTTTAGCTTTTAAGGGGCTTCCACATTTATAATAAAAATAAAGTATGTGTTCCAAATAGTAGTGTTTATATATATATAAAGGTTTCCGTAAATGATTTTAAATAATAAAGTATATTTTGAGTTTACATGTAATCAAATAGTGATAGCTTTTAAGGGGTTTTTCACATTTAAAACAAAAGAATGATAAAGAAGTGTGTGAGATATATAATATTTTTTTTCCATTTTAATAAATATATGATAAATAAATATAATATGCCCAAGTTTTGAAGTGTGTACTAAGGTAATAATATATAATAATTTGTTTCATAAATGCTTTAAATAATAATGATCCATATAATTTTAATAAAAGTTCAAATAAAGATATTTTCAAGTCTGAGAGAACTAAACTAGTGTCAGCTTTTAAGGGGCTTTCACATTTAAAGATAAAACGATAGCAAAGTAGTATGTGCGTTAAATAATATAATAATTTTTCCTAAATACTTTTAATAATGACGTTAAATATAAAAAAAATTTCCGTGTTAATACATCTTTTAAATAAATATTTTAAATTTATAATATGTCCAAGTCTGAGAAAGTTAAATAAGTGACAGTTTTAACATGCTTTTACAGATAAAAATAAAATAAAAGTTTCTAATAATCGCAAATGTGCAGATTTTTTTTTAAATGTTTTAATAATATTCATGTGTATATAACAGTCGTAAGTCAATGAAAATAAAATAATATTTTGTGTTACACTTTCATTCTCATATATAAATATGTACTAAGGCCATAATAATTTTTTTTTTCTGTTAAGCTAAATGTATAACCATTTAAGTATAGATCTTAGAAAAGTATACAACCCAATAATAGTGGATCATCTGGTCAGAACATATAGCCCTATCCCTTTGGCTGGCACCTGATATTAATACCAAAATAAATTTGCAAATAGGTGATCGAGTTATTTAAAATAAAAAGAGTTTGAAAGCAATGGTTCATAAAAGTTATATAGAGTTTTTCTTTGGTTCAAAATAAATGTATCATGTGTATCAATGCAATCGTTAATCAATCATTTTGTCAAGATGTTTCAGATGCTGAAGAACAACTCCCAAAAACAGACCATGGAAGAAGACATAAAGAAGGCCAGGTAGAAGTTATAATAATTTTTTATGATGCATTTTGCATTAAATAAAGATATGTTTCGCAGCAAAAAAAAAAAAAAAACTAGATCTATAAACAATTAATGTTAAATAACAAGTAGGATAGCACTAATCATTTTAATAAATAAACTTGAGCATGGGAAAGGGAGAGTGTAGAATGGGGGAGGAGAAGCCGGACAGATAGAACCTGATGACTTGGATATGTAATGTTAAATGATTTTAGGATTCTAATAATGTGTATATGTTATATTAGTTTGTGATTATTGATATTTTATTTTATTAATCGAGCAGTGAATAATTTGTAACATAGTCTTGATATTTTATTTTATAAACCAAGCAGTTTTTTTTTAAAGATAGTAAATAATTTGTATATGTATAGCATAGTTCTTATAATATTATCATATTATATTCAATTAACCAAGCAATTTTGTAAGGCAGTGAAAATTTTTTATAAATATAAAAGAGGTTATTTTGTCATAAACAAAAAGTCATAAAATTTTTAATATAGCGGAGAGGGTATCTTCTATCGTAAATGAAACTCGTAAAATTTTCTAATATAGTAGAGAGGGCATTTTAGCATAGAAAAACTCATAGAATTTCTAATAGCATAACAGAGTTAGAATATTTCAGCATAAATAAAAAAGTCATAGAATTTCTAACACAGCAGAGAGCTATTTTATCTAAAATGAAAATCATAAAATTTTTAATATAGCAGAGAGTTATTATACAGCAAGTGAAAGTCACAAACTTCTTTAGATACATCACCAATCCAAAGTTGTTCTTTAGTTACCTGTCCATCAAGTAAAAGCTTTTTTTTTTAAAAAAATTTTCATTTTTTTTCGGTAAGTTCAGGAAAATGAAGCAGATGATCGGGTGCTCAGATCCTGCTTCACAGCCCACATCCAATCTCCTACCACCTAACCATATTCAAACTCGCATTTATGCATGTATACACATAACTAATAATATATTTTTTGCTCAATATTATAAAATAAGGTAAACGTATGTATTTCAATTTAATATTTAATTTAATAATAATATTCTCATGTGAATGCAGGCGTAAATAATAAATATATATGTATATTTTAGCGTAGGAGATTGTGATTGAATTAATAGTCTATTATATATATATATATATATATATATATATATATATATATATATATATATATATATAAGGTATCATATATGAAACATTATTTTTTTCATATATAAGTTTGTAGCCAGAAATGATGCAATCTTCTTAGTAAGTCTCTTGAAAAACAATAACCCAGAAGACCCTTTAGATTAAAATAGAAGATTATGAATTAGTATGATAGAATAAACCCATTAGTGGAAATTTTCCAAGCTAGCTTGTTTTAAAATCACAAGATATATTTTAAAACAATCGTTCGAGAAACTGATAACAAACTTGCATTGTTTCAAACATCTTACCAGATAAGAGTATTCGGCCAAATGATTCAAAATGAAATCTAAGTGCTTAAACCGCCTCAGGTCCAGCAGTAGTTGCCTAGTTACAGCTTCAATTTAAAAGTATAAATACTGCTGGATTTGGAATCAAAAAGAAGAGGAGACCATAATATAGTCATGCTGCTAAACATAATCCATGCCTGATGTAATTTTCATGCAATGTGTTGTGAGTAGTAAATTTCACCTTGTCCCTCCATTCTAATATGCTGTTCCCAGGAACGAAGCTTCCGTACTCCGTGCTACTGAACTTTACGTATATTTTTTCAATGAAAATGAAGTGCTATCCCAAATAATACTGCTACCCTAGATCTAGTGACAGAATACCAATGGACTGATTCCTAGTAAAATGCTCTTCCAATGATCAAGGTAAAGAACTCTGATCACTTATAATTCCTAAAATCCTGCCTTCTCTGTAATGTGTATATTTTAAAGTAAATCTCTTCAAATGTTTATTATTTAACTCTATATAACAAATCTATACTAAGCCTCCTATATAAAATGTTTTTCTTTTCTTTTATTTACAAGTGGGCCAATAATTTTTATAAAGATTTTTATGTATTTATATTTTAAAATTAATGCTAATAATAGTCTAAAATTGCAAGCATATAACTCATTTGTTTTCCCCACCCATCATTTACTGGGTAAATAATTTATAATTGATCAAAACAAGACTTATTCGGCTTGCCCAGATGCTCGTGATTTTAGATAAATAAATTAATTACATTTTTTTCATGTTTACTGTAGAAAAACAGATTTGACATTTGTTTTTCCATTCTCCTTCCTAAATAATGTGCTATCTTTTATTTTTCAACTATATTATATATGTAAAATCCGTCTTAGCTATTACAACCACCCACTTATTCTGTAATCCATTAATATATTTTTACAAGGGCATTAATCAACCAAAATTGAGATTTAATGTGTAAAAGTAATGAATAATATTAATATAATGTAAGGGGGAGGGGGACCTTAACCTTTTAGTTCTATATTTATATGTATAATTATTATCCCTGTTTGCTTAAGTGAAGCCATATCATTACACCGAATATCTCATAATTTGTGGGCAGTAAATACGTTCCAATAATCTTTATATTTTAAAACTATATTTGTGTTATATTAATAAGTGTTTAGTGCATAAAGGCTATTCTATTTTATATATATGTCCGTGCTTCTTTATTACATGGAGGCAACGGCAAAGTCGGGTCCATCCTCATCTCAATGTCCTTGAACCAGGCTGTAAAACCACCCTCAGGACATCCTTGGTTTGTGCATGCTTTATACGGGGATCGCTCAGGAAAAACTAGCCTGATACTGACATAGCCAACCACTCCTTGTCATCCACGATTCTTCTGTACCTCATTCCAGGGAATCTGGACTTTTTTCGTTCGTCAAACTGACCCTGCCAAAGTTTGCAGAGGGAATCAGTTATTTCTTCTTGCAATTCACGAAGCACACTCCAGGATCCATAATTGGGCCGACCCAATAAGCCACCATGCATGCACCGCTTTTCCTTATCTTATCAGTCGCACAGAAGTATTCATAAGACAACATGAAATGATTTCTTTAAACAAATATATTTCCATTAGTTTAATATAAGTATTAATGTGATAGATTTAGTATTGCTTGTATAAATTGTTCATTACCCATCCCACACATTAATTATCTAGAACTCCAAGTTAACCATAATATTAAATGTAATCAAATATAATCTATGCTTATAAAATTATTGTTTAAATTAATCAAATGCTCTTTTCATTTCTGGGGGTGTGATAGCATTCTAATTATATATTCTAATAGTGCTAATTTATTCAAACACACACACACACACACACATATATATATATATATATATATATATATTATTGGCATAGCCGCAATTATAATGTTATTGTACAAAATGAATCAAATAAATATATATAATAATCCCGAGGTTCACTTCGGCTAAATGACCCAACATAATTGTTATAAATAAATCTTATATATATATATATATATATATATATATATATATATATATATATATATATATATATATATATATATATATATATATATATATATAACAAACTCAAATCAGTGGTTTCTTTAGTTAAGATAAAATATTAAGTTATTGATTAAGCTTAAATATGAATAGATGATTTCCGCTCTACACATAATTAATATGCTAGTGATTAAGTTATTCTATCATGAGTTAGCCTTGAGTCTTTTTGTGTCTCCGATGATCGATGCTGGCAGATGAGAAGTGGATTAATCGATGTCATCGGGATTGTTGCTCATAATGTTATAGATCTGGGGAATAGGCAAATAGGGCAGAATTCATGAGTGTTCCTGACCTGTGTATCTTGCACACGATTAAGTTGGAGGTACTTTTGCCTAGATGCTAGATCTTGTTACGTGAACATACAAATCCGACCGGCACAATATATATATATATATTAATAAATAAAATATTTGTTGATTAAAAACAATATTGTAATTATAATTGAAATAATATTTTTAACGGTTTACAAACAATTACAAACAATCTTTAAAGGCACAGAAGTACTTTTGGTTACTTTCTAACCTGCCTCAACTGACATTAATGCAGTTGAGGCAGGTTAGAAAGTAACCTAAAGTACGTCTGTGGCTTTAAAGATTGTTTGTAATAGTTTGTAAACCATTAAAAATATTATTTCAATTATAATTATATATATATATTACAATGATCGAAATGAAAGTGAAGATCGAAACTAACCGAAAACTACGATATCTGCTCTACAAGGCACCATCTAGGCATTTAAACCTAGAAAAATTTATAGAGTAGGCAGATATGCGCTGTTAAGATTCCACTTTAGTTAAATATTCAGATCGCTAGCCCAAGTCACTAGCTCAGTGGAGACACAGAGATAAAAATCTCTATCTTAATTTATATCTTAAATATAAATAAATAAAAGCCACTTCCAGAAATTAAAACATAAAAATATTTATTTATGCACATATAAAATAACATTTAAATTTTGAGGAATAAATTCAACATTTTAGATTTTTCTATTAATCTTTAGTTTACATTTAAGTAAATTATTACCATGAGTTTAATATTTATTTAGTGAGTCGAGTATGAATAGACTACCTAGATCTGCATTTGAAAAGAAAATATTCTTCCCTGATTTAACCTTAGGCAACAAATTTTGCAATCAAACCAGCGCCAATCCATCT
Organism: Epiperipatus broadwayi; assembly: GCA_028023455.1. Lineage (NCBI taxonomy): Eukaryota > Metazoa > Onychophora > Udeonychophora > Euonychophora > Peripatidae > Epiperipatus > Epiperipatus broadwayi. The sequence continues at coordinate 2,508,947 of JAQFVV010000171.1, forward strand.
GATACATTTATGTATTCAATGTAGCATGAAAATATGACAACACAAAATACTATACTGTCAGGAATGTACATCTGATCAGTAAGTAGAATTAGAGAAGACATTGTCTCTCCACCAACAGGAATGTCACATCTGTTGGCGAGTAGAACAATAAACATAAAACTCCATAGGAATGGACTGCGGTCCTTTGCTGTCTTACAAACCCATCCATGGGCAAACTGAAGGTGTGTGGCATATATATATATATATATATATAATCCTGCCCACAGCAGATCTCATACTATATCTACAATTACACAAATATATCCAATCCATTGAACCAATTCAACTATGAAATTAACAACCTAAGATTACCCTCCCTTAATATAACTTTACAAAACTATATAGCCATTCATGCCCGACTTAAATTTAACATTTAAATACGTTCGCACAGATTATTTTTACAATTTGTTTTATAATGTCGATTATTGATTGGCTGCACAGATTCCACGGTCAAAAACATTCCAAATTAAACACAACCGATCAAAATACAAAGTCAATTGATAACGTAAATTTCTGAGGGAAAACAGGAGACCCTTTGGTGTTCATCATAAGACACCCTATGACATCATTGACTTATATATTCTAATCGACTATGAAAATCACAACATAATCAACCGCTAACGGATCTCTGCATGTACCCAACTTAAATGTAATGCATTTAATAATTTCTACAATAAATATTACTACAAATAATAATAATAAAATGGAAATGATTTTAGCAAAACTTAACTATATAAATTTAAACTATCAATTATTAATTTGAAAATCAAATAAGAGTTCATTTTAAAATTTATATTAGCTGAATCTTTAAAAAAAAAAACTCTGACGAAAGTTCTTAATTACTTTTTTTTGTTGTTGTTCATTTGTAAAGTTCATAGCTCATGGTAGAAGAGTCCAGGTTTCTGCTTTTAATTCCTGCAATGCCTCCATTGGAAGATAATGTTCTGGAGATGGCAATAGCTGGTTCAAGGTATCACAGTCTTTTCATTTTTTTTAAATAGAGAGTGTGGTATGTGTGTCCTACCACATCTATCAAACACAAAATCTGGAACTGTCAGAAAAAAACTGTATTTCCTTTTTTTATATTATCCACACGGTTTCAATCAACAAAATGTCACTAATCCATCACTTTCGTTAGGGTCTGAGCCAAGGCTTATTGCTTCCATTGGTCAAACTAATTTCTCTTTTATTTTCTTATCTATCTTTCATCAGATCATTTTAATTATACAAGAGCCCAAGGGCCAGTTTGGTTTTCGATAATTCATAAACAATCATTTCCATTTACAGATTACATTAATTAATAGCTGTCTTTATTTTTAAATCTTGTACTTTTTTATAAAAAAAAGTATGTTCAAATACTTATTTGTTTTTTTTAAAAAAATATTTTTAAACTTTGGCATCTGTGCGAATGTATTTACGTTTAACAAACATTTTAATTTTAGCGTTTAGTGTTTTACTTTTATTTGCGAACTTTTAAGTTTTTATTTTAAATTAATGTAACAACATATTTATATATCGTTACATATCAGTAAACTTCCTCAAAAAACAAAAACATTAAAAAAAAAAAAAGAATTTACTTAGTGTTAGTAATTACGTTACACAAATTGATTATATATGAAAATTTCAAAAGGACAAAACTTTTTTTTACAAGACAAAACAGTAATTACACACAAATATAATGATTTTAAAAAAAATGACTTTTGATTCCCTATTACCAGCTAAATTTCTGCCCCCTCCCTTCCAAGTTTCATTTCTCCTACCTTTAACTATTACTTAGGCAAGTTGAACAATTAGATTTTAATTTAACAAGACTTTTTTTAAAAAAAATTATGATTTAATTTATTATTACATTTTATTCCTCACATTTATATTTACATATGCACAGTTTTTATTACTGGCAGTACCTTTAAGATCAAAAATTCAAACTGTAACTCCACGTCAATACAACAAATATATTTATACTAATTTCAGAAAAAATATTACGAGCATGATTCACTTTTAAAATTCTCAGGGCACTCGTGTTTATTAAAGATCAGCCCAAGTTGGTTCGCCAGTTATAATGATGGAAATGAAAGTGAAGATCAAATCTAACTGCAAACTACGATATCTTCTCATCAAGGTGCTATCTAGGCATTTAAACCTAGAAAAATTTATGAGTAGGCAGATACTCGCTATTAAGATTCCACTTCATTTAAATATTCAGATTGTTAGCCCAAGTCACTAGCTCAGTGGAGATGCAGAGATAAAAATCTATATCTTAATTTATATCTTAAATATAAATAAATAAATGCCACTGCCAGAAATTAACACATAAAATTATTTATTTACGCACATATAAAATAACATTTAAATTTTGAGGAATTAATTCAACATTTTAGATTTTTCTATTAATCTTTAGTTTTACATTTAAGTAAATTACAACCATGAGTTTAATATTTATTTATTGAGTCAAGTATGAATAGACTACCTAGATCTGCATTTGAAAAGAAAATATTCTTCCCTGATTTAACCTTAGGCAACAAATTACGCAATCAAACCGGCGCCAATCCATCTGATATATTTATGTATTCAATGTAGCATGAAAATATGACAACACAAAATACTATACTGTCAGGAATGTACATCTGATCAGTAAGTAGAATTAGAGAAGACATTGTCTCTCCACTAACAGGAATGTCACATCTGTTGGCGAGTAGAACAATAAACATAACACTCCATAGGAATGGACTGCGGTCCTTTGCCATCTTACAAACCGATCCATAGGCAAACAGAAGGTGTGTGGCATATATATATATATATATATATATATATATATATATATATATATATATATATATATATATATATATATATATATATATATATATATACATGATCTGAAAGTGGAATTATAGTTAGAGATAGTGAATGCTACTCTGATGTTTATGTAAACAGAACATACGCTTGATCGGTGTTTTTGGTAGAAAGCCATCTGTGGACATAAATACAAGCGTTAGCAAGTTTTTTAACTTGCATTTTTGTTCATCATAAATGTACCTTTGAGGTCTTTCTTGCAATGATATAGATTGCAGAGGCTTCTACTATGTGGTGATGCTGAACTGAGATCAGACCCATATAGCTATCTGGTTTGCTATGCTGAGTTTGAAGACATTACATGTCTAAAAAATTCACGCTTGCAAGCTGAATAGAAATTGTTTCATAAATGCTCAGAGTTTGTATTTAGATCTAGTTTCTTTATTCCTGTCTTTCACTGACGATAGCAAATAGCTTGAAATCATGATCTGAAAGTGGAATTATAGTTAGAGATAGTGAATGCTACTCTGACGTTTATGTAAACAGAACATACGCTTGATCGGTGTTTTTGGTAGAACGCCATCTGTGGACATAAATACAAGCGTTAGCAAGTTTTTTAACTTGCATTTTTGTTTATCATAAATGAACCTTTGAGGTCTTTCTTGCAATGATATAGATTGCAGAGGCTTCTACTATGTGGTGATGCTGAACTGAGATCAGACCCATATAGCTATCTGGTTTGCTATGCTGAGTTTGAAGACATTATGTGTCTAAAAAATTCACGCTTGCAAGCTGAATAGAAATTGTTTCATAAACGCTCAGAGTTTGTATTTAGATCTAGTTTCTTTATTCCTGTCTGTCACTGACGACAGCAAATAGCTTGAAATCATGATCTGAAAGTGGAATTATAGTTAGAGATAGTGAATGCTACTCTGACGTTTATGTAAACAGAACATACGTGTGATCGGTGTTTTTGGTAGAACGCCATCTGTGGACATAAATCCAAGCGTTAGCAAGTTTTTTAGCTTGCATTTTTGTTTATCAGAAATGTACCTTTGAGGTCTTTCTTGCAATGATATAGATTGCAGAGGCTTCTACTATGTGGTGATGCTGAACTGAGATCAGACCCATATAGCTATCTGGTTTGCTATGCTGAGTTTGAAGATATTATGTGTCTAAAAAATTCACGCTTGCAAGCTGAATAGAAATTGTTTCATAAACGCTCAGAGTTTGTATTTAGATCTAGTTTCTTTATTCCTGTCTTTCACTGACGATAGCAAATAGCTTGAAATCATGATCTGAAAGTGGAATTATAGTTAGAGATAGTGAATGCTACTCTGACGTTTATGTAAACAGAACATACGCTTGATCGGTGTTTTTGGTAGAATGCCATCTGTGGACATAAATACAAGCATTAGCAAGTTTTTTAACTTGCATTTTTGTTTATCATAAATGTACCTTTGAGATCTTTCTTGCAATGATATAGATTGCAGAGGCTTCTACTATGTGGTGATGATGAACTGAGATCAGACCCATATAGCTATCTGGTTTGCTATGCTGAGTTTGAAGACATTACGTGTCTAAAAAATTCACGCTTGCAAGCTGAATAGAAATTGTTTCATAAATGCTCAGAGTTTGTATTTAGATCTAGTTTCTTTATTCCTTTCTTTCACTGACGATAGCAAATAGCTTGAAATCATGATCTGAAAGTGGAATTATAGTTAGAGATAGTGAATGCTACTCTGACGTATATGTAAACAGAACATACGCTTGATCGGTGTTTTTGGTAGAACGCCATCTGTGGACATAAATACAAGCGTTAGCAAGTTTTTTAACTTGCATTTTTGTTTATCATAAATGTACCTTTGAGGTTATTCTTGCAATGATATAGATTGCAGAGGCTTCTACTATGTGGTGATGCTGAACTGAGATCAGACCCATATAGCTATCTGGTTTGCTATGCTGAGTTTGAAGACATTACGTGTCTACAAAATTCACGCTTGCAAGCTGAATAGAAATTGTTTCATAAACGCTCAGAGTTTGTATTTAGATCTAGTTTCTTTATTCCTGTATTTCACTGACGATAGCAAATAGCTTGAAATCATGATCTGAAAGTGGAATTATAGTTAGAAATAGTGAATGCTACTCTGACGTTTATGTAAACAGAACGTACGCATGATCGGTGTTTTTGGTAGAACGCCATCTGTGGACATAAATACAAGTGTTAGCAAGTTTTTTAACTTGCATTTTTGTTTATCATAAATGTACCTTTGAGGTTTTTCTTGCAATGATATAGATTGCAGAGGCTTCTACTATGTGGTGATGCTGAACTGAGATCAGACCCATATAGCTATCTGGTTTGCTATGCTGAGTTTGAAGACATTACGTGTCTAAAAAATTCACGCTTGCAAGCTGAATAGAAATTGTTTCATAAACGTTCAGAGTTTGTATTTAGATCTAGTTTCTTTATTCCTGTCTTTCACTGATGATAGCAAATAGCTTGAAATCATGATCTGAAAGTGGAATTATAGTTAGAGATAGTGAATGCTACTCTGACGTTTATGTAAACAGAACATACGCTTGATCGGTGTTTTTGGTAGAACGCCATCTGTGGACATAAATACAAGCGTTAGCAAGTTTTTTAACTTGCATTTTTGTTTATCATAAATGTACCTTTGAGGTCTTTCTTGCAATGATATAGATTGCAGAGGCTTCTACTATGTGGTGATGCTGAACTGAGATCAGACCCATATAGCTATCTGGTTTGCTATGCTGAGTTTGAAGACATTACGTGTCTAAAAAATTCACGCTTGCAAGCTGAATAGAAATTGTTTCATAAACGCTCAGAGTTTGTATTTAGATCTAGTTTCTTTATTCCTGTCTTTCGCTGTCGATAGCAAATAGCTTGAAATCATGATCTGAAAGTGGAATTAGAGTTAGAGATAGTGAATGCTACTCTCACGTTTATGTATACAGAACATACGCTTGATCGGTGTTTTTGGTAGAACGCCATCTGTGGACATAAATACAAGCATTAGCAAGTTTTTTAACTTGCATTTTTGTTTATCATATATATATATATAATCCTGCCCATAGCGGATCTCATACTACATCTACAATTACAAAAATATATCCAATCCATTGAACCAATTCAACTACAAAATTAACAACCTAAGATTACACTCCCTTAATATAACTTTACAAAACTATATAGCCATTCACGCCCAACTTAAATTTAACATTTAAATACATTCACACAGATTATTTTTACAATTTGTTTTATAATGTCGAGTATCGATCGGCTGCACAGATTTCATGGTCAAAAACGTTCCAAATTAAACACAACCGATCAAAATACAAAGTCAATTGATAATGTCAATTGCTGAGGGAATACAGGAGACCCTTTGGTGTTCATCATAAGACACCCTATGACATCGTTCTAATCGACTGTGAAAACCACAACATAATCAACCGCTAACAAATCTCTGCAACGTCTATACCTAACTTAAATGTAATGCATTTAATAATTTCTACAATAAATATTACTACAAATAATAATAATAAAATGGAAATGATTTTAGCAAAACTTAACTATATATATTTAAACAATCAATTATTAATTTGAAAATCAAATAAGAGTTCATTTTAAAATTTAAATTAGCTGAATCTTTAAAAAAAAACATTGACGAAAGTTCTTAATTACTTTTTTTTGTTGTTGTTAATTTGTAAAGTTCATAGCTCATGGTAGAAGAATCCAGGTTTCTGCTTTTAATTCCTGCAATGCCTCCATTGGAAGATAATGTTCTGGAGATGGCAATAGCTGGTTCAAGGTATCACAGTCTTTTCATTTTTTTTTAAAATAGAGAGTGTGATATGAGTGTCCTACCACATCTCTCAAACACAAAACGCTGGAACTGTCAGAAAAAACTCTATTTCCCTTTTTATGTTATCCACACGGATTCAATCAACAAAACGTCACAAATCCATCACTTTTGTTAGAGTCTGAGCCAAGGTTTAGTGCTTCCATTGGTCAAGCTAATTTCTCTTTATTTTCTTATCTATCTTTCATCAGATCATTTTAATTATACAAGAGCCCAAGGGCCAGTTTGGTTTTCGATAATTCATAAACTATCATTTCCATTTACAGATTACATTAATTAATACCTGTTTTTATTTTTAAATCTTGTACTTTTTTATAAAAAAAAAAGTACGTTCAAATACTTATTTGTTTTTTTTTTTAAAAAATATTTTTAAAGTTTGGCATCTGTGCGAATGTATATACGTTTAACAAACATTTTAAATTTAGTGTTTAGTTTTTTACTTTTATTTGCGAACTTTTAAGTTTTTTATTTTAAATTAATGTAATGACATATTTATATATCGTTACAATATATATATATATATATATATATTGTGCCAAGGCCAAATTGGCACATGTATATAAAATAATTTTGCCTAAAAAATCATTAAAAAAAAAAAAAAAAATTTTCGTAAAAAAGTTTGAAATAATAGATTAAAAGTGGGAAGGGGTTTTTCTTAAAGTCAAATTAAAAGTGTTATAAAATAAAGTAAAGTTTTTCTTAATTAGTATTTGTAAAAATAAGTAATTTAAAGTTTTAAAAAAATGTAAAAATCTCTTTTCATTCCAGTCTATTATAATAAATTATATATGTCCATGTGAGTGTAAATAAATGTATGCATGTTAGAATAATATTAAAAAAATACATATAAATGAAAGTTAAAAAAGAAATTACATTTGGAAAACACAGCAATGGCTATTAAGTTATATAAAGATTTAAAAAACCACACCAGTGGTGGGCTATTAATTAAAGATATAAAGACAACACATTTATGAAAGCTACTACTAATTAAACAATCTTCAAAAACACATTGTCATAGGATTAATTACTAAAGAAATTTCAACAACACACATTTGCTGGAGGATATTAAAACAAAAACACTTTGCAGATATAAATAGCAAGATTTTTATTGGAGTTTTTATTCAGTCTAGTTTCCAGTGATAGTTTTTTTCAGTTCGTATATCAGTACAGTTTCTATAATGTATCCAGAACTGAAAATGCATTGTTGAGCAGCTTTTGGTAATATATGCTTGTGCTCCAGCCTTTTAGTACAACAAGATCATCAAAACCTGCCTGTAAAATAATGTCTGCATAACAACTCAGAAATCCTCTGTAAAATGTTCAACTGTCTCCAAGAAGAAAACCAATGGATTAGCATAAAATCTATTCAATAAACATCAAAATCTAACTGGTTAGAAATACTCCATGAGAAGCAGCCAATGGCAAGCAATATTCCCATTCCAAAAATCCTAGGTAAACATTTTATTATTATCATTTATACATAGTAGCCACCACTGTAATTCATCAATCTTACAGAGTAAAGCAATTTGAACTCTTAATCATGCATAAAATGAACTATTGATGTGCATGTGTGGGAATGTTTGATAATTTAATGATGTCACATATTATTTATGCTTTTCACCAGATATATGTTATAATGTGTTAATTTAAACATGTGCGTGTATTAAATTAGATTATCAAGATGTTTAAATTTAGTAATATAATGTTGATTAATAAATTATCTTTAAAACTTAATTAATGTTGATTAAAATAAATTATCTTTAAACTTAAACTTGTTGGTCAATTCTTTTTACCAAATTTTTTTTATTAATTCTTTCCACCCATAATTTTGTATAATTTTGTTATTTAAAATAAAATTAGATTGAGCTAGTTTGAGGAAATGTTTTGAGCGCTAGATTATGAGCCTACTGACCAAATACGTTGTTTATTATTCTGAATAGATAACTGGCACATCAGGGTTTACTCCAAAACAAATAAAGTATTTGGATAGTAGGGGTTTGAACCTAGCAGCTGAGGTGGGCCATTGTTGATAGTTAAAGCTATCAATTAGATCTCCCATTTTGCTCGAATGTGCCGGTTCGTTCACGTAACATTTATAAGATGATAAAGGAGTTTGAAACTGGCCAAAACTTATATACGTGTAAGTAAGTGGTTTCCGCGGTTTGACCCGGTACTATATATATATATATGCATGCGTGTATACTTAATTTAAACCAAAGTCAATTACTCCTTCCAGCAACGTTGACAAACATTTGTGTTTGCCTATCACCTAAGCTTAATTAATCAGTGTTTACCTGCTTTGTAATGACCTTCATTGTTGTAAGAATACTATTAATGCTTCCCTTTCATAAGGGGTAATTTACTTGTGTTTCCTTTGCATAAATAAATTTATGAGTATATTAAATAAATATTAGTATGAAATAAATTTTAAACATTTACTTAAAAAAAAGACAATAATAAGATTACCGTATAATTCCACCAAATCCATCTTCTTAAATTTTGGAACAATTTCCCTTCTCACTGTATTTAAACAATTTCTGGTTAAAGTCAACACTTTTAAAAATATCAGATCTTTAGGATCTCGAATCGGAAAGTCTTCAATATTATTATTGTCCAAATGTAAGTTTACAAGATAAGGCATATACTGTAATGTATCAAGCGGTAGTCTTGAAATTGATGTATTTGTAATACTTAGAGTATGCAAAAAGTAAGAATCCACTCCTTCAAAAGCATCATTGTCAAGATGATTTAGCGATATACCCATGATTTTGATGTCTCGAACTCGAATTGTACCAAATGCACGTCTAGGAAGATAAGTCAACTTAATCAGCTTTAAATTAAGACTATCGATATTATAAAATTGGTTAGTGAGATAAAAATATTCTTTAACATAATTCATTGTAGATATCTCATCACAGATCACACTCAACTGAGAACAGGAACAGAGTGAGGACACTTCATTGGGGCATCTTCTGACTGAAGGTTTACAGTTACCCAGACATAACAAAATGCCAAAAATGAACGTAAAATAAACAATATTCATTGCGATTATCTAAAATTAAAATTAAGTAACATTTAGTTTAAATTTACATATAAAATTTAAATTCAAATTTATGAGTCTATAAAACCTTAACTATAAAATGTTCTTCACTACTCCCAACAAATTTTTTTTTGTGGAAATTTATAATAGTATTTTCATGTGTAGATGCGGGTCTCATTCAACTTATCTATAATAAAAAAAAAATTCTGGAATAAGGGCTACAGTATCCAATATTTCAATGTATAGCTACGCTCAATTTACTGCATAAATGTTTGACAAGCATTAAATAATTAATTTTTTTAAAGAAATCTCAATAAAGTCACAGAATATTAACATTCTTAGATAAATGATCAACTTCCATAATATATGAATATTAATACTTTTTATAAGTTATTTACCATATTTGGATTCCACAAATAAAATAAAAAAGTATTACAGCAAAAAAATACATTTAAATAAGGGAAACTGGCAAATACAGATTTAAATATACTCATAAATATCACAGTATGTTATATAAAAGTTGATAAACATGAATTCCCTATTTCAATTCACCATGAATACAAGACCATAAAACAAAGGCAAAACTCTCCATACATTAGTGCCACCCTGTGCCAAACAGAGTTATCAATGGATGGCACAGGGTGGCACTACTGTATGGAGAGTTTTACTTTTGTTTACAACAATTATGTGCTAGTATATAGATGGTGATCATGTGATGTTTAATGGTTTAATAGAAAACCAGCATTGACTGCCAATTCTACTGATAATATTACATTTTATTTGGATTTATCAATACAATTATTTTCATTAATAATTCATCTACTCAGTATTTGAGTCCTACTTTAAATGCAACATAAATTAGCTGGATTTAAAACATTTTTGTTTCCAAATAATATTTTTTTTGTAAATTTCAACTGTATATATTATCTAATATTATTTTAAGTGCAGATGAATTATTGAATGTAATATATAATAGGAAAAACATTTATTTATCCTATACAAATATACACATAGATAAATAAAAACATTGACGAAAAACACGTATTTCATTACTATATAAAGATAATGAAGTTAATACTTAGATTATATCATTGGTTTATTCTCATTGTTATATTGCATTCAATGTCGATTCAAATACTGGCCGATTAATTATTTATAAAAAAGAATGTTGCTGATAAAATTAACAAATGTAATAATATTTATAAAGTAGTGTGCCAATGAGGGACAAGTTATTTTGGTGAGCCAAAATGTACCTTGAATAAGATAATTAATGAACATGAATTTTCATAAAAGCTGTGATATTCTACAGACAAATTTAAATTTGCATTTGCAAACTTTAAATGTTCAGAATGGAAGATTATTCTTCAACAATGTGTTTTTTTTATTATACAAATGGAAAATGTTTTGAAGGATGTTGCAGGCCAACAATGATATGAGGTTACACATACAGGCAACATATGACAAAAATTATATTTAAAGAAACATGCATGATGGTACAAATTTTATTGTAGACAATATTATGGGTAAATATAAATATAATTACTAAAATACAATATTTTTTTTTTTTTATAGTTGAAAATATTTATTTTTTAAATCTTATTTTTTATGTTCCTTTTAATCTCAAATATAGGTTCTTTTCAATCTCAAATATCTTATCTTATGGTCTAGGATTATTGGATTTATTTGAACCATAAGTCCTTGATCAATATTAAAATATCATATCTTATGTGTTAAAATATATTAATCTTAAATATGACTTCTTTTATAAATTTAATATATCTTATACTCAGTTTTTAAAAAAATATATTTATTTCAAATATAGGTTATTTTACAATTTTATGGAATCTTGATATCAAGATTAAAATGCAGAATAAAATGCATTTGAAACAATATATTAATGGTAATATGTTAACTTCTTAACAATAATATGATGATTATAATTTAAGTAAGCTAAACATGGAACATTTGACAATTCTTTTAGTTTATTTGTTGGAATCTTAGTATTTTAAGAAAGTATAAATGAAATTACACGATAAAAGAATACTCAAATACTTAAGTAATATATAACTGATAACTAGAAAAATATTTAAACAATTTACAATTATTAAAATATAATTATTTCACTTCTACTTTTTAATGCAAATTTGAATAAAAAATATCAAAATAATGTAGATGGCAGTAAGGTCGACTTCTATAATAATATGCAGATGTGTTGACATTAAAGGAGGCAAGTAAAGAGAAATGAGATCGACACGTTTTTTTGTTTTTTTTTATGAGATATGCAAAAAGCAAAATGAAAATGTTCGATAGATTGCAGTTTATGGATAATAAAATAATAGCCAAAATATTATTTAATTGTGTTATGAGTTAGTAGAGGCAAAAGGATGAGTGAGAATGGTAATGTAATATGCAGAAGATTTGGATAAAGAATTTATGTCACTATATTTGTACAAAAGGTGGGTTGATTGTGTTAGGAGGATTGTTGAGTATTATAGTGGTAAGGAATGGGATAGAAGAATAGATGCATTAATAAAGAAGAGGGAGTTGGAGAGATGGAGAACTATTATGGAGAATAAAAAGAGTATATATATATATGTAATTATAATAATAATAATAATAATAATAATAATAAAAATAATAATAATGATGATGATGATGATAATAATAATAATAATAATAATAATAATAATAATAATAATAATAATAATAATAATAATAATAATAATAATAATAATAATAATAATAATAATAATAATAATAATAATAACGGTAACAACCAATTATAAACAATCCTTAAATTCGCAGAAGTACTTTTGTTAATTTCTTGAACCTGCCTCAACTGCCATTAAAATTAAAAAAAAAAAAAAGAAAACAAAGCAGAAGCAAACATCATCAATTCAAATTCCAGGAATCTCGTATTTTAATGTTAGCAGATTGCCTATTTATTAAATGCATTTTATTTAATAAATAGGCAGTATGCTAACATTAAAATACGAGATTCCTGGAATTTGAATTGAAGACGTTTGCTTCTGTTCTGTTTTCTTTTTTTTTTTTGGAAATGTAATGGCAGTTGAGGCAGGTTCAAGAAACTAAGTGAAAGTGCTTCTGAGAATTTAAAGATTGTTTATAATAGTTTGTTACCATTATTATTATTATTTTTATTGTAATTACAATTTTGTTTTAATTAACGGACATTTTATTTTTATATTATATATATATATGTGTGTAAATGGAATATTGGGTGCTAGTTAATTTATGATAATCTCAATGAAAGAAGTTTACTCTATAATGCTCAAACAGGATATGTAGCAAAAAGGAAATATACACATAAATGGAAAAAATGTGAGTGATTTAGTCTGCAAGTTGTCTTAGAAATGCATAGAAAATATTAGGCATGTGTTAATTGAATGTAAATGGTTGAAAGCAGAAAGGGTAACATAATGAAGTTATGGAAAATAAATATAAACAAAGATATTATGCAGAAAGTGAGTTATTGATTTTTATTTTGGGGTTAGGAAAGGATAAGGGGGACTTATATATGAAGGCCATGGATTTGACAAAGATTATGTTGTAGAAATGGGATAAAGCAGGATATGGGAAACATAGGGTGGGGAATGGAAAGGGAAGGTGAAGTGACTAACAGGGTTATCTGGGAATAGTGGCTGAGGGATTCCTGACTCCGTATAAGGAGAAGTCACAGTGCATCACATTTCATCAGCTATCTACACAACAAGTGCATTTGAAATGAGGTAATACTACAACATTTATCTTCTAAGAATGCAGGTAAGACAATTAAATGATTATTAAGTGAAATGGATATTTAAACACTACGTGACCGTTAAAATCTAATCTTTAAATACTTATTAATTCCAAATCTTATTAAAATAGAGTTTTAAAAAATAACTGTACTCATGCTATAATATAATGGCAATGAAACAAAAACGTATTTAAGTAATTATAAAACATATAGTTGCATCATATAATAATCCATTTAATAAAAACATTTATTCACAATAATCATTATTATTTCCTTTACGTTACTATCGTTAATTTATAGATATTATTAACACTTAATTTTTAAAATTATTTATTTAAAAAAAACATCAAACCTATGCTGTTCTTAATTGAAAAGTATGTCTTCATCAAACTAAACTAATATAGATAGATAGATAGATAGATAGATAGATAGATAGATAGATAGATAGATAGATAGATAGATAGATAGATAGATAGATAGATAGATAGATAGATAGATAGATAGATAGATAGATAGATAGATAGATAGATAGATAGATAGATAGATAGATAGATAGACCGACAGAGAGAGAGATAGATAGATAGATAGATAGATAGATAGATAGATAGATAGATAGATAGATAGATAGATAGATAGATAGATAGATAGATAGATAGATAGATAGATAGATAGATAGATAGATAGATAGATAGATAGATAGATAGATAGATAGATAGATAGATAGATAGATAGATAGATAGATAGATAGATAGATAGATAGATAGATAGATAGATAGATATTGCGATTGGAAATAATGCTGAATTTAAATATTCTACATTAATAATAACCTATTATTATATAAGTCGATTTAAATTATCATAAAAAGGTAAAAATGGACTGTAATATATATATATAATTTGTTTAGAAGATAAAACAAGTAAGATACTAATGATGTAATTGTTTATATCAGTATTCCATGATAAACTTTAGTAATTCAGAATAAATTGTAGTTCAATCAGAAATATTTTTAAAAAAATAATATCGAATAAAAAATTAATGATTGCTAAAATATTATAAGTATGTGTAAAGATCATTACTTACTCACCAGTGCATGTGAATGGCACAATTCACATGAATGTATTAATTAACCAATCGCAATATTATCATAATCCATTTTCTTTAAGCAAAATCTTGGCAAGATATACTTATGTGGGCACTATTCAATCATTATTAGAGTGTAATCTGTATTATGTCAGAATTTTGCATTCACAATATGGAGTGGAATTAATTTTACATAAAATTGTCATTGTTACTTGAATATTACTCTTGCAACCTAGGAAATCTAGGAAGACTTTTCACATTCGTACCAATACACTGCTAACTTTTTATTGTTGTTATTTTGGCAACATCAAACATTAGAAAAAAACATTAGAAAGTTAGGAATGCTTTGATACGAAAATGATAAGTCATCTCATTTTTCATTGGCTGCAGAAATAATACTCAATACAGTTTTACAAAGACAAAAAAACGATAAAATATATTACATGAGATAAACACGTATTTATGAATTCTAGACGGACGCAAGCTTATTTGTGAAACTTACTTAATTTGATCAATTTCAACAAAAAAAAAATGTAGGCCGTGTTGCAGGAGGGAAAAAAGCCAACATAAATATATATTGTTATAAAAGTAAATATATTATATGAAATATCTACTTACGCAGACGATTTTTGCATACAAAATGGCGACGGTCAGTTACATAGTTGAGGAAAGAGAAAAATCGTAATCTTTAATCAGATTAAAAAATAAACTTAGCAAAATATTTTAAGAAAAAAATATACTTCAATTGTACCTACAAAAAAATAAGAAAAACAAATTACATACTATGGTACTTATTCACTATTAGATAAAAAAACCTAAATATAAAATGAAAGAATAACAATACAAATTTAAATAAAGCTTTCTATTATATTTACAAAAAGAAAAGTTTTGAAAACTGATTGAAATTTATTGATTATAACGAATTTAATATATATAATAAAAAATAATAACTATAACAGTGAAAATATATTATAAAAAGTTTTACAATCTGCAAAGGTATCTTCTATTAATAACTTAACATTCTTCAAATATCATTTAATTTAAAATATAACTTCAACTAGTCATATTTCAGATTCCCGAACTTTAACGTTAGCAGAATGTCGGTAAAACACTTATATATATATATCATCAACCATTATCAATCCACTGCAGGATGAAGGTCTCTCCAAGTTTAATCTATAGTTTCCGAACTTTGGCTTCTCTTCTCCACATCACCCCTGCACACCTTCTTATTTCATGCATACATCTCACATGTGGTCTTTTTCTGGGTCTTTTACAATCTCTTGGAATCCGATTATAGATTGCAATTGTCCATCTATTTTCATCTTTTCTAGCAATATGTCCAGCCCATCTACACTTCAATCTTTTAATTTTTTCAATGAGGTCAGTAACACCTGTTTGTTCTCTTATCCATACATTGCGTTTTCCATCTTTTCTTCTCACTACCAACATGCATTGCTCCATACTACTTTGAGTGGTCTGAAGTCTCTGTATTGCTCTTCTATTGAGTGTCCAAATCTCAGATCCATAAGTAAGAACTGGTAAAACATATTTGTTAAAAACATTCCTTTTCAAACACAGGCATATTTCCTTTTAGTATCAAGTTATTTCTACCAAAATCTCTCCAACCAAGTTTAATTCTATGATTGATTTGACCCATTATGTTTCCGTCTGTATTAACAATCTGATCAATTGTATTTATAACTGTTAACTTCTTTTAATTCACCATAATCAATCTTTATTTTCATATTTGGAGCAAATCGATTAAACATTACTTTAGTTTTTTTAACATTTATCTTTAGTCCTACTTTCATCTGATAACTCCTGCAACATTCCCTACAGCTTTGAAGCATTATTTGCAAAAACAACTATACCATCTGCAAAATCTAAATGACTTAAATAATCTCCATTCACTTTCACTCCTTTAGTTTCCCATTGTAATCCACAAAATACTTCTTCAACACTGCTGTCAAAAGTTTTGGAGATATGGAGTCACCTTGTCTTACACCTTTCTCAATGTTGACTGTCCCAGTATCATTATGTAATCTAATTGTTGCTGTTGCATTTTTATAAATATTCTTTAAAATATGACAATATATTGGATCTATACCTTGATGATCCAATGCTTTAATCAGTGAAAAAATGTTTATAGAGTCAAATGCCTTTTCATAATCTACAAATTCAAAACATAATGGCAACTCATATTCATTTGTCCTTTGTATAACTTCTCCCAATACGTGGATATGATCTACTGTACTAAAACCACGTTTTTTATTTGTAGTTACCGTTAAAATTATATATATATATATATATATATAATATTTTATAATGGGTACCTCATATATATAAGAAGTGTAAGAATATTATTGGTCATATATTTAGGAAATGTTAAATAATGCAACGCATGAAAATAAATATTAATTTAAAATTAATTACAAGTCATTCCAAATTGTAAGCATTTCTAAATTCTATGTGACATGCAAATCAAGAAACTTACCCATTGCATATCAATGCTACTTTCCCTATCTTTTTAATTAACTTTACTGTAAATGAACTGGAACCACAAATCATGAAAGAAATATTCGATGTTATATTGAGATAAAGAGAATATGATAATATTAGGTTATAAATACAGGATAATGTATGTCATTTGCACATATGCATTAAATTTAAAAATGACAATTATAAAGCATTTTGCAAAATATACATAAATAAGTTACAATATAAATCAAAACACTAATTAAATAATTAAGTAAATAATAATAAAATAAATGCCTGATGCTACAAGTTTTAACAGTCTCTTTGTATTTATTGGAATTTATATATTTTTTATTTTTCCTTATAATTATAGTTTGATATCATTCCGCAAAATCAAATAGGTAAATGATTTGAAAACATATTATAAGATTAAACCACGCCTTACTATTAAATTCATACTCATATGCCAAGTAAATTGAGAATGTTTTCAAAACAATAACATAACCTGTTCTTAGAACGCATATCATTTTCTGTCACTATGTGTATTTATTTGTCTTCTATAACTGATGTTAATTTCTGAAAGGCTTCAATTATGAATTTGATCGTAAATTTTCTATCCTTAAAAGAAACCAATGTTAATTATCATAAAACAACTTATGTGGTTAATGAAATAGATATATCTCTTAAACATTGTGTATAAATTTTGCTTTCAAACGTCATTACATTTTATTCCCTTCAATGTAGAAAACATTTCTATTATCAAGATAAATTATACCTTTTATTCAGTCACACACACACACACACACACATATATATATATATATATATATATATATTCAACTTAACTTAAAAGTAAATTTTGTTATACATTCATCAACCTAATTATCATGATATGTACATATTTGCTGGGCCTATAAGTAAGATACTTATTTTGCTAAATTTATCGAAGATATAAAGTAATGCGTTTGCTTAAGTACAAAGAAAATACGAGATGAGGCCCCTCTAACACAAATTTACCTTGAGATGCAAGCCCATGGCAAGTAAAATGTGTTTTTACATGTATATAAGCAAAAAAATAAAACAATAAAAATGCTCAATTTTATAAAAGGAAGTACTTTTAAAACTGAAATTTAAAAGAGTG
Source organism: Epiperipatus broadwayi (assembly GCA_028023455.1). Lineage (NCBI taxonomy): Eukaryota > Metazoa > Onychophora > Udeonychophora > Euonychophora > Peripatidae > Epiperipatus > Epiperipatus broadwayi. The sequence goes on from JAQFVV010000171.1 coordinate 2,527,157, forward strand.
ATTTTATTTTACAGTTATCTACAGTTATACTAAAAAATTATCACCAATACACAATTATAAATTATAAATGTGTTTCTTATTTTTATCTATCTGTTCGATAAGCAAAAAAAAAAAATCATTTGTGTGTGTGTATAAAAATCAATGAAAGTATTTTATTCTTTTTCGTCTTCTTCATTATAATAATAATAAAAATAATAATAATAATAATAATAATAATAATAATAATAATAATAATAATAATAATAATAATAATAATAATAATAATAATGATAATGAGGATGATGATGATGATGATGATGATAATTATGATCCACTGGGGGTTCAGAACACCCTAGTGTTTTGTATTCAAAATAGTTTCAATCACATTGTATCAATTATTCAGTACTTCCCACCTTTGCAGCACCTGTTCACTGTATCACTCACTGATGCATTTCCACAACTTCATTCCTTCTAAGTCTTATCCACTTTACGCCCTAATAGTAATGTCACATGCTGGCATGCATTCAACTCATTACCTGTCCTCATGCTAAATATCAATAATCACATTTATCACTTCAACAAATAAAATTTAAAATCAAAGTTTTTTGACTTCTTCTTTCACTTTAACCTTCATTCCTTACCTACATCCTTAATTGTATGCTATTGCCTTCTATACCAAAGAATCGATCCATTTTCTATCTGTCAGATGTCAAACAAGATAGCAACACTTATTTAATGGCTGTCAAGGTCTAAATCACAATCACCAGATAATTTCAGAGACATACTGATGACATAGTATATCTATTCTACAAATTTTTCAATCATAACTAAAGCTATTTCCACCCATAACATGTTAAACCACTTGTTTGCCTTCTGGTGCATGCATGACACTCTTATCCTCACAATAGTTCTAAAAAATACTACTCTAAATAAACTATGTCATTGAAAAATATTAGATTCAAACATAGAAGCCTTCCAACTTTTGCAACTAGGTAGTCACTCATAAGGTGGTCTTTCAATTTATAATAATCTCATAAATGACAGTCTTTTTTTCAACTCAATGTTCATCATGAATGTGTCCATCACTTATTTGACAATGATTCTCTGATTATTATTTCACTTAAGACACTTATCTGCTCAACAATCCATTCTTACCTACCTCCATGATGATTCAGTGAATGGCAACAATTGGCCAGATATAGTAAATCAAACATTAACTCAAACAATATGTAACAATACTGAATGTATGTTACCCTAAAAAGTCAACCATATGTTAAAATGTTACCTGAATTCCACATCCATAGACAGCAATCCAAAGTTTTCAAGGACTATTACAATATTACTTTGACATTAAAACTTTTTACATGTATTTACATTTAAAAATGGGTTAGTCATGTTTTATTTTTGTAAAAATAGTTTGTTATTCTCTTAGAGAAGTAAAGATTATTGTTGAAATGCCATTATTATATACATCTGGGCCTCATGTTTTGCAGATTATTTTAATGTGATTTTGAAGTAATGTGATTCATGTTTCTTCTTAATATCTTTTTTCACTATATTTATTAGATATCAAAAATTTAAATTATTAATATCTTACTTTGATTTGAAATACATTTTTTTCAAAAATATAATGTTATATTAGCAGCTACCATGAATATGACATGAATCTGTATTTAGAGTCTTAGCTTTCATGTATATATTCTACTTATACCAATGAGGAAATAATAATAATATATTTATACTTATGTATAAAAATATTGCAATAAATATTCAAAAAATTTAAACTTTTAAAACATATTTTGTTAGATATAACAGAAATAAATAAACTCTTAGACTTTTAAAATAAATAAAAGTTTTATTCATTTTGTAAACTGAAAATAATCTTTTAATGATTATGTATAATCTTTTTGTTTTGATTGCAATCTGATTTTATTAATAAAGAAACAGAAAGTCATTAACACAGCACAGGGCTGAAAGTGGTGCAAGTTGTACATCACATCATGAATCTGATTTCTCACCAGTTCACAAACAAATGCACACTGTCTAATAGCAGTAATGATTCAAATATGGATGAAAAAATATTAAGTTAAATACTGTAATTAATAAAAAAAAAGTAAAAAAAGTTTGTCTTGTATTACTTTTATTCAAATATTTAAAATATTTATTAGTCATACTTTATTTCCTTATATTTTGCTTGCAAATTTTAAAGTAATTTTTCCTTGTTGCTTTGCTTTTATGCGATTTCTGAAAATTACAGAAACTATCTTTCATTTTTCAAGTTTTTGCTAGAACACTTTTGGAGAAAATAAATCTTTTCATATTTTTAATAGTGTAATAACTACATCTTAAGTATTGGGAATGATGGGTACTATACCGTAAAAAACCAACATATATATTAGTAATAAAATTTTATTCCTAAGAAAATATAAATCTTCACAAAAGAATTGTACATAGTTATATATATATATATATGTGTGTGTGTGTGTGTGTGTTGATCATTGCATTGTGTTAATTAAACTGACAATGACTTAAATCAAAACAATAATTATAGCAATAGAAAATAAATCAATATCTGAATATAAGAGAGAAAATAATATAATGTTGTAAATTTATTTTATAATTTTTTTTTTTTTTTTAAATGAATCAATATAAAAAAATATTTTAAAAGATGCAATGCTGGAATGCTGGTTTAAATAATAGGAATAGTGCAGATATAAAAAGGAAAGAATTAAAAATCTTTTTTTTCTTCTTGCCCTGTGTTTGATCTGACAAGTCAAGTTTTATTAGAACTATTATTTTAATATTTTTTCTGCAACATGGACATTTTTTTAAAGTAGCATCTCAACAAATATCAAACTTTTTCTAATTAATTCATCACTTGGAAAAAAATAGAGGAACTGAATAGAAATATTTTTGTTCTAATTCAAGAGTCAGCTAAATTAAAATAATTTATCAATTTATTTTTTTTAAAAAAAGTATTATGATTTTTGTTTAAAATAAATTTTAAAAAAAAATCAGAATAGTTTATTTAATTAAAATTTATATATCCAATATTACAAATGATAAATAGTTTCTGTCTACAAATATATCTTATTAAATGCAAACCATATATATATATATATATATATATATATATATATATATATATATATATATATATATATATATATATATATATATATATATATATATATATATATATATATATATATATATAATTAAAATATAAAATACATTGGCTAGAATGCTTAATTGACATTGGGGTGGAACATTTTCGTATCCACTATGGCCATATGGGTATTAATAGTTAACTGTCTACAATTTAAGTGCCTGAGAAATGCATTTACACAAGATGAAAATCTACATGAGGAGTAATACAAAACTACCTATTGCCAATTTAAATAAATTCAGGATATGCTATATAAAATTAATCAGGAGTTCTTCAACATCTATAATCAAAAATGCATAAACCATAAGAACTTTGTGTAAGGATGACTCTTAAAAATAATTATGGTTTAACATTTTGATTCATAAAAGATTGTAAAATTATGTTTTATTATTCTGATGTATAAATATGTATTTTTGTTTTTACTTATTATCTCATCTTATATTTGGAAAATGCTATTTCTAATTCTACAGGTAACAGTCCAACATATGAAAATGTCAAGAGAGTATAGGGGGGGGGTGAAAAGTCTATTTTTTGTTTTTACTAAAATCTAGATTATTTATTTTTTACCAAGTAATTTAGTTATAAACTATGCACATGAAATCAAGTGCTTCACTAGAATACTTAACTGTAAAAGTTTTCTTTTTTAAAGCCACTGAAATAAATTATGCTACAATATGACATGACTTATTTATAGAGTATAGTATATGTGTTACTAATAGTATTATTAAGTATAATGAGTAAATGATTAACACTATTAAAATAGTATTCTTTATCATTTTCTATCATATTATGTGTTGTTTTATTATACTTTTCCACAATTAAAATTGCATACTACATCTGAGGTTGCATTTAAATTTACATTGAGTTAGCAATCTCAATTTTTATGAATATTTTTTGTATTATCTTGGATATATAGATGTCTCTATATTATGGGTGTCTACATGGGAAGTAATGGTGATTAGTTTTAAATTGTTTAAGTAAAGATATGATATATACTCATCATAGACATAAAAACTCTTACATAGGGAGATATCCAAGTCATATATGGGCATTTGTAGACATTTTTCTTTATTGAAATTTTTCTGTTTTAAATTGATTGGGAATTTATTTTACGTTTGAAAATACATCTTATTTTTTGTACATAAATATTATAAAGTTTTGTTAATTGACAAGGTCTCTGTAGTTTTGTTGATCCAGCATTTGCATTCAGCCCAGCATTTACATTCCATCATATAGCCAATATTTTACACATGCACATATCCACACCATTGTTTAATAAGCATGTGAGAGAATACTAAATAAATATTATTTCTTTCTAATAGATAGAATGTATTATTTTTAGTTGTTGATTAACAGTTTGCATAGATACATACCTGTTAAGAGAGTCAAATGGGAATTCTTCCTGTGTTTGAATATCTGAGGCAACGGTTTTGGAAAAGAGTGGTGAGATGTCAGATGAACTGATTTGAATTACATGTGGCTTTGATGGATAATGCCTAGGCTAGTCTATTAAAGATAGATGTAATCATAAGTCAGGTGTTTCATCATATTATTTTTAGCATCCTACATGAAGGTCCTATGTCTGATAGTAGTTGCATGTGAGCTTGCTCTTTTTCTCCTATATACGTGGATGGACTGGACTGTTGCATTTGTCACTATCAACTTTAGGATATGAAAGATAGGTGTACTAGCACTTATAGATTGGATGTAAGTTAATTACATGTTGTAGACGAACCAGCTGATTGTTGAAGTTGATATGTGTGTTCAAAAGTATTTGCAGACTGGCACATCTGGGTATATGTGACCATAAGTATGAACTGGTAAAAGACAATCATTAAAATCTTCCTTTTCAAACACATAGACATATTTTCTTTTAGTTTTAACTAATTTCGATGAAAAGCACTGCAACTAAGTTTAATTCTATGATTAATTTTATCAATAATGTGTCCATCTATATCAATAATCTGACCAAGTTATTAGTAGTTGTTAACTTCTTTAATTCATCATAACCGATCTTTATTTTTATATTTTGAGAAATCCATTAAACATTAGTTTAGTCTTTTTAATATTTATTTTTAGAACTACTTTCCCACTTTCATGTGATAACTTCAGCAATATTTCATGCAACTTTAAATCATTATTTGCAAAAACAAGTACATCATCTGCAAAATCCAAATGACTTGAATACTCTCCATTTACTTTCACTCTTTTAGCTTCCCCTTTTAATCCAAAAAATACGTTTTGCAATACTGCTGTAAAACATTTTGGAGATATGGAGTCATCCTGTCTTACACACTTCTCAATGTTGACTTTCCCAGTATCATTATGTAATCTAATTGTTGTTGTTGCATTTTTATAAATATTCTGTAACATATGACAAATTCTAGCTCTACACCATGATCTCACTGCTTTAATCCCTGAATAAATGTTTATAGAATCAAATGCCTTTTCATAATCTACAAATCCAAAGCATAATGGCAACTCATATTGATTTGACCGTTCTGTAACTTATCTCAATACCTTAATATGTTCTACTGTTCTAAAACCACATTGAAATGCAGTTTGTTCTTTTGGTTGGTGGAAATCCAATGTTCTATGTAGACGAATTTTAATTATTTTGTTAAACATTTTGTATAAAACTGGTTAAAGGCTGATATGTTTGTAATTTTTAATAGCTTATTTATCACCCTTTTAAATATTATAATAATACTACATTCTTCCAATCATCTGGTATATCATCATCATTTAGACATTCTGTATATAACTTTGCTGTTATTTTCTATTTGTTCACCTGCTTCTTTTAATATATCAATTATAATTTCATCGTTACCTGGAGTCTTTCCTTTCTTCAAAATTTAATTTCACGACTCACTTCTTCATTTAAAATTCTGGGCAATTCAAAGATATAATAAATATAGGAGGTATTTGTTCTTTATTAGTATATAATTCTTGATAGAAATCTTCAACCCATTTCATGATGTCATCTCTCTTTTTAGTAATAATCGGATCTTTTTTTTTCTTATTGCAGATATTATTTTCCTACCAATACCAAAATGTTGTTTTACATTCTTGAGACTTTTGTTTTCTTCTACAACATTCCTTACTAGTCCATAATTATAATTTCTTATATCATTGTCAACTTTTTTCCGCACCACTTTATAAAATTCAATATATTCAATCCGTTTTAGTGCATTATTTTTGTATATCTTCATATTGCTTCTTTATTTTATAAATTCCTTAGTCTCAGTAGAAATTTTATTGGTCAATTGATGCTTTTTTCTACAAGCTAGCTATCTTTGTTGCAGTTTTTAAGAGTGTATCAGTTATTTTTATATTAATTTCATTCAAATCTGAATCATGTTCAAAATGTACTAATACTTGAATCCAATAAGTAAGTTCTAATTTCAATTCATTAGAACGTAAATAAACGTAAAGTATGTATAAATGGTTTTACAGTTATCAATTATGTAATAATTAGATATTTGAGTATTCTTTTATTATATAATTTCATTTCTATTTTCTTAAAAATACTAACCTCTCAAAATAATTTAAAAGAGTATGTTTTGATAAGAAGTTACAGTATTGCCGATAACATAGTATTGCAAATCCATTTTATTCTGAATTTTAACTCTGAGATCAAAATATTTTCAAACATAAGAAGTGTGATTTCAAAAATTTAAAAAACATATTTGTGATCAAGATATATTAAACTTGTAAAATAACTTATACGTTTTATCAAGATATTTCAACTTGCCAAAAAAAAAGAACTATATTTGACTATATTTGAAATAAATATATTGTAAAACATAAAGATATTTTAAAAATCAAGATAAAATATTTTGAATAACATACAAGCCTTGCATTTTAATAATTATATGTAACCATTGTATTGTCTACAGCAGCATTCATGCTCTGGTGTTTTAAAAATCCATGTTATGTCGTGCCTGTCCATGTAACCTGTAATTACTTGCTATCGATGCCCCCTTTTGTCAAGTTACATGTTTGAGATTTTGACATTCCCAATGTGGTGGCTTTCATAAGGTGTTGATTCTGCTACTTTTTTACCAATCCACTTCATTGAAAATCCAAGGATGAAATTGTCAAATCTCTCGTTCATGCCAATATCTTTATTACTAATGCCAAGCCAATCTTACCCGTCATACCTAGGATCTTAATATGTCCATTTATTTATACAGAAGATAAGCTAGCTATAATTTAGAGTTTAATTAATACATGTTAAGTTTTAATAGATGTGAATGTAAATTTTGTTAAAATTATTAATTAAGACTTAATTGCCAAAAGCCTATTATATTTAATTTTTATAAAGATTAAATTATTTTTTTTATTAAGAAAAAATTATTGTGTGATACAAACTTACATTTTGCTATTACATGCTATTACAATATGATGATTTATTTTGTTACACTATGGTTTCAGATGTAAATAATTCAGCTTTAATATATTTACATCTATTTATGTAGTAGGTTCTCCAACAGTTCAATTTTGTAAATTTAGCGACCGTCTTTTTTATTTGAAGTTTCTCCAAGTGGTATTCAACCAAATAGTCCGAGCTTGTAAACTGTCTCTTTTATTGATTTTTTTTTATGATTGTATTTATTTCCATTCCTATGGATCTCCCAATTTTCCAATAGTGATTTTACATCGTATGCACCACAATGTGAAGTACATGAATATTGTAAGCCTTACTTCTGCATAAGCACCTTGTTTGATGCATCATTTAATGGGTGTAAACTGCCCAGATGAGTTGTTTGTTTATCTTGTGATGAATATTCTACGGTAATTATTTTTTACATCTTATATAATCGATGGACTTCTGTTTCTTGCTGCACATCTGGCACATAGGGTCTATCTTCTTTACATTACTTCAGTGTGCCAGGAAGGCATTATAACAGAAGAGAATCCAGATTATATTTGATTAACAACTCTTGGTGCTTTCTTTCAATGAACCAATAATGAGATTTATATTTGAATTGCTGATTGATGATGTCCGATTTTCCTTCAATTATGTGTTTTTCTCCATTTAGTAATTTATGTGTTGTCTCGTATTTTATTTTATTTGTGATTTGTTTTCTTTTATGACAATTAACCTTTAAATATTTGTATAAAAACAACTAATCCACTTGTTATTAGATGGTGGGAACCAATCCATAGGGATAGTGATATGATTGGGTATTTGTTTACGCTATTAAATTATGAGTTATAGTGTGTTTTAATGGAATGTAGCACAAGGTCATTGAGTCCTTCTGGCATTTGTATAATCAGAGACTGATAGCAGTGACCTTTCATCTAGTACTAAAGGTATTTAATTTTTCAGCAAATTTTCTGGATGGGCATATCCCAGACAGAAAATAGGCTTTTTTGGGATCAGCAATGACTTGAGTAGGGTGACTTTACCTTGTAATGGGATATATAGCCTGGTAAATAAAGTGATTGTCCGTTGTATTGAGTTTAATAGTCATTATTCAATTTGATACCTCATCAATCCATGTGATCTGTAAAAGTCAATGAAAATACTGAAACAATAATTTTAAATCTGTTTAGGCTAAATCATATATTTTATAAAAGCATAACTAGATAATATATTCTAGAACGTCTAGAACAATGTTATGTGAAATTATGAGACAAATTATAATATCATAAAAACAATAGAAATCAAAAAATATTTACTTGGAACATGATTCTGTAGCTGTTAACATCAGATGTATATCAATTAAAAATCTACACTTGACAATCGATTAACATGGCTGATTGATAAGCTAAATAGAAAAGGGATCAAATGGTTTCATTCTTCAAATTTATGCCAATAATATTTATGATCATGGTCTTACATGCATTAAAAAGTTTGGGCATAGATATACGAAAAATCCTAATTATCAAATCTATTTCAAAATTCAGACAATGATTGTATTTTGTGAAATTCTTTCTTAAGATTTTGTGAGATACAAATTTTCATACATTATCATTGTTATACAATTATTTCACGAGAGAAGTTGTTTATGACTTTGATGGAGAAATGCAAATTTCTAAAAAAACACATCATTCCTAGAACTATAAAGCAATTGGACTAGCATAAGGCAATATCAGCCTGGACCCATGTTGCTTGCTATTCATGTGATAATTTGCTAGTCACTGGATTTCTAATAAAGATCTCTTACACATTTTTTTTAAATACTTTTTTTCAAAATTTAATAAAATTTGATTTAGTATTAATATAATTGTTATTATGCATGCATATGTTTCTTTTATTTTGTTCTCAAAATTTCTAAGATAATATTTTATTAGCCAGGTAAAACATTTTTTTAGAATATTGTTGTATTCATATATCTAGTGTAAATACATTATGTGAGTGTATAAATGTCTAGATAGATAGCACATATTATTTTATTTATGTTTATTTGAATAAACTAAAGAATCGCACAGCGGTATCTAATTTAAATACTTTGAAATTGTAATACTTTTTTTATTCATTTATAAAACTATTTCTAACAGCGTCATTAGTTGAACACCAATAATATTATTTATAAAGGGTTATTAATGATGTAAATAAAAGTTGGATTTTTTCTCCATTTTATAAGTTCCTAGTGAGTATATTATACATTCATCTATTCCACATCCATTTATAGTCTCATTATTAATGTTATCAATCCGCTCAAATCACTATTTATTTTCATTTTAGTATATTTGGAGTTAATAGAATACCATTTAATTTTAAATATATGTTATGGCAGAAATTTGTTTTTGATTATTATTTGTAAATAATTTACAGTTTGTATGTACAGTATTTTAATTCAACAAATATATATTTGTTTAGTGCCTTATCATGCTTTGTCATGGTTTGATTTTATGTGATATATTCTCTTTGAATTAGAAGTATAAGCACTGCTACTACTTCAGTCAGAGCTGATGAGCATGTCATCGTAATATCCCATGCAATGAAACATACAGATGTATTGCTGATATGTTAGCTCACGTAAACCGGTAATATTTCCTAAAGATTATTAAAATAATTTCTTATATAGTTATGGATTAACAGACACTATACGGTCATTCTGATTATCTGTGATATAGCAAATTAAATCACAGAGAGAATGTTCCAAATATATTATATAATGTAAGAAGAATATGAAAATTAGTACATTACTAATGAAAAAATATTTGGTGATATTCAAAACATTCATCTACTAAAATATCATCTGCAAAAATAATATAAAGATATGTATATATGTGCAAAATAAGAATGAGTGAGTAATAATAGATATCTGGAAACTTGACAATGAAATTGAAGTAAAAAACCATTTCAACATTTGAAGAACAATATGTTTAATTAAAACTAATCAAACTGAATAATTATTTGATCTACATGAACTAAACAACTGTCAAGAAAATACTTTTTTTCTAATATCCTTGTGAATTGAAGTTATGCTGGTAAACCAGCTTTATGAATGTTTACGTAAACATAAAGTGAAATCAATTTTCTAAATATTGAAACTTAAAATTAGGATTCCGAATCACATAGTAATAAACAAAATATGGAAGAAACAGAGCTTCAATTTTATTGTAAGACCGAAAATAAAATATGTTTAAAGTAAGGGTAAAATATTTAATACTGAATGAAAGTATTTGTCTGAAACAACCGTTAAGGAATTAACCAAATGTACTTCTACAAATTAAACACTGTAAATAATAGTTTATTACCATTACATTTATCACTTTTTTATTGTTACATTTTTTTAATAACATACATTTTATTTGTGTACATACATACGATCAAAATTTGCAATACCACCCATAAAATCAAACTAGAAAGTGAAATGATGCATTTACTAATATATAAAATGATGGATGTAGAAGGTTTAGTAAAATTTTGTTTTGTTTTGCTTATTTTTTCAGTCATTATTAGTATAGTAATAGGCAGTATTTATTTATGTGCATGTAAATAATGTGAAGTTTGTAATGGCTTAAATATTAGGGAAGACATAAAGTCAGAAAAAATAAGAATACCCTTGATAAGTTAGAATTATTTATTTGTACGTCATTTCATGTTGCAAGTGGGAGCAGTTCGCTGTTTACTGGCTCCATAAGCATGGGGGGATTTACATATTCAAAACGGGAGTTGGAAAGAAGATGCATGATACAAAATAAGTGGTTACTTGTTTTAACCTTTTACACCTTTTCAAGAAATTTTAAGTCAGGTTTAAGTCAAGATAACTCAATTTATCAATTGTTTTATTCCATGCAAATGGCCGTCATTAATCAAGCGAAAGCTAATATAAATAATTACTACAATAATTAAAACAAGATTTAAACCGAGAAAACGAATTTAAAATGCAATCTAATAACTCAAAATAGGAAATAATAACAAAAATTCTAATTTTATTGATGGAACGAAGTTAAAACGATTAGAAAATTAATACCTGTAAAAATAAAAGAGAAGAAAAAATGTCCAACAATGATATTCCTGAGAATTCAAATGTAACTCCTGATACCAAGAAATAAAACTGCTTTCAACAACTACAAACCAGTTAGGTAGGACAGAAAACAGTTGAAGAAGTATGTCAGGTGTAAAGATTAATCAAAACCATGGGAAAATGTTTGTCAAATGTTAAATTGTTCATTAAGAAAAGATAACGATATCGTGGTGTCAGATTGGAAGTGGCCATAAACGGCAAAACTTTGCAGGAAAGAAAAGTATTTTAAACATTAATTCGATCTCAAATTAAGAATTAAAATATTATGGATTATGATTTAAGTTACCTCCCTGTATAAAAATTTGAAATTTATGATGATTAGATCAAAAGATATTGGGCACTCCCTGTGCAATTGGGACACCACAAAACATAAAATATTTGCAAAAATAAAAGTTTCATTTTGACTTAGAATTATATGAAGTGAATTAGAAGATTAAAAAAACAATGTTTTAAAGATAAAAATGGGTTTATAGGATGTTATGGTCCTAGACAGAAACATTAGCAGTCAATTATCCAATCCCTTTAGATTTAAATTATTAAGAAAAACCCAAAGACTAAATGCAAACTATTACATTTTATAATTGGAACTTTAAGAATCAAGAATTAGAACTCAACTTAGATTAAAAGAACTCAAGGGGATCAGTAATGCAGAATCACAATTGAAATTTTGTCACAATTTAGTTCAGAACAAGATTATATAATATGAACTGGATCATGAACCCTGATGACTCAATGGGACCATGAGTCTAATTGCCTTTTTTGCTTTTGGATTTTGCTTGAATTCTCAGTCTCAAGTGTAGAGGCGATGGCCATAAAGGGTTTTTTGATCAGAGGGATTGTTTGGCAATTATTGCTGCACCCATAATTGGGGGTGGTCTGGCAAGGTTCTGGTGGCCCTCCTTGATTTGGTTGGTGTTCCAGATATGCTGAACTGATGTTACACCCAGATAAATTGTAACCCAATTATGGTGGGGGACAAAGCATTTTAACCTTGTCCAATGAGTGGGTCCAGGTTCTCGCTAAACTGAGTTCTGGCTGATGGATCAACGATGGCATCTGGGGACATGTCAAGCAGGCTGAGAGTCTATTGTCCTATTTAGACATTGCCTAGAATGGATGTAGTGCGCCTTGATTGACTGACATTTGATCTGTGATAATTCATGTCCTTTTTTGGTGTTTTTTTCTAGTTGTTTGTACTCCGAACGTATTTTTCTTTTTCATATACCTGTAAAACCTAATTTATTGGTCAAGGCGGCTGTATTGCTTCTGAGCCATCACCCAGATGTAGAATATAAATGTATCAATGTAGCCTCGATTGCCCACTGCTGCAGGTGACAGAATATGGCCCCTGCACAGGTGGATCATACTTTAGTGACTCAATAAAGTTGTTTTGAGAAAAAAAGAATACATTTAGTATGTTAAGTAATATGATATATGTTAAGAACCATCCATTTTTGTATGCGCATGTGTATAATAATGTAATTGATGTAAATAAAGTATTTTTTTTTAAAAAAAAAGATAGAATTATTTAAATTAGAAATTATATTTAAAAAACTGTACAAAACTGAACACCAATAAAATATAAGATTAAAATAATGATATAAAAATGGATTACTTATAAACATAGAACAAAATGCTATAAAAATATTTGGGAATTTAACTATTTATAAATGGGAATAAATTACTGGTCCGCCATTAGGACAATTACTATAAAGAGTGAGAAAAGTAAATCCTTATGTAAATGAATATAAAGTATAATTATAGTATTAAAAAGAATAAACAATGACATTTTTCTTTCAAATAATGAAAAAAACAAGTTGGTGTACATAGTATCTTATTTCCACATAGTTGAAATTAGGAACAGTTTTTAAAACTATCTTCCAAGATATATAAATTCCAAAAAAAAATAATCCTAGGTATATGAAATAATTGGGAGAATATTAGTAATGCATCGATAGAGATTTGTTTGCATATGGCTTATAAACCAATATTTTTAAAATCAAACTATCATACAAATTAAAAACATATTAAAATACAATTTGTGCTTAGAATCATACAAGGCAATAACAGTATATAAAGTAGAAGTTTTGTAAACGGCAGAACAATAAATTTAAATATACTAGTGAATAAATAAATATGGAAAAAATACGCCAAAACGTGTCAGATAGTTCGACCCATGCAGGATAAATTTATTGAAGATTTATTTTATTATTACAGTTTTATGTAATTGTACATATTTTAAATTTCAAAACACACACACATGCTAAAAATTACATATTTTATTTAACAAATTTATTTTACGTGTCTATATTTATTATATTCTTTAAAGGTTTTAAACTGTAATTTTCGTTATATATATATATGCGCTTTCAGTGAAAAAAAAAAACAATTTTAATAGATAGGTTCGAATGTAAATCCAATAAATTGATATACTGTCACATTTAGCAAAGGACGTAGTTCCAAATTTGGAGGAAGGTGACACAGAGTATATTTCCCGTCCATTTTAATGGATGATTTAGGGGATTTTACATAATCTGTGAATGGTATCATATGAATGTCACAAGTAAAAGGGTTACCTGAAAAAAAGTGTGCAAATATTTTTTTTTTTTTAAATGCCATTCTACCTATATACCTACATTCCTCTTTACTCAACTATCTATTCACCTACTCTATATCTATCTTTATATATATTTGTAAAATCAATATATATATATATATATATATATATATATATATATATATATATATATATATATATATATATATATATATATATATATATATGTCGAGTTGCATTTTATACTACTCCTAATTTAAATAGATTAATAAATAATTCAAAAAATAGGTGTAGTATTTTAAATCAAAGTTGTGAAATATATAAATGGCTATGTGTTTGTGGAAAGGCATAGATTGGGGAATCTCGATGTACATTGGAGAAAAGATCAAAGGAGCATTTGTTGTTATATAAACGAGTGCAAAAATCAAGACAAGAGAATGTTAGAAATGATGATGTATCACCATCAATATTTTTTGATCATAATGTAACATGTAATTATGGTTTTGATTTTGATTTTAATAAAGTTAAGATTTTGTGTATTGAAAGAAATAATAATAAAAGCAAAATTAAAGAAGCTATGTTAATAAAAAGTGAAAAGCAGCAGTTGATAAACAGACAGGCCACCAATATAAAAATTAATGAATTGTGGGAAAATTGATGTATGACGTATTACTTTTTGTTTACATTTGTAACGGTTTTTTCTAATACAATTTGAATCTAGTTGACAACGACTACATAGATAGTTGAAAGTACTTCTATTAAATTAGTATATATTTGTTTTTTTAAAAATATTGTTTTACTGTATTAATTATTGTATTGTTTTGAATATATATATAACTGGGTAGGGTATTGGATCGAATAGGAACACAATCTTGCATAAACCTTAATTCTTTAATACAATAGAAATTGTGAAACAATATTGTAAAACTTACTCTTATATATAAATATGATACTATACATGTATACATTCGATCTACAACAATACAATTCAATTATTGCACCACCATGGTCTCTTAGACAGAGAACCATAATATCCAGAGGGTGCCCAAGCCAAAGCTATATCAAGCAAAATATATAATTGTGATCATGCTTGAAGGACATAGATCTTCTTGGCTGCAGAATTCAACACCTATCATTCAAAGCATTTTTTTGTTTTGGAGAAAAGTCCAAGAACCTGTTAATTACTAGTAAGTAAATAATGCACTTTAAAACACACACATCAACATTTTATGCATGTTATAGAGTTCATTTGTTTTACTGCCTCAGGAGGTTTTAAATTATTGCAATGGCTACATTAATATCAGAAATGGTAAGAAAATGTATTTATTTACTATAGGATTTTGGGCTGTAGAATTATTGTTGTTTGCTGCTTCATGTGAGTTTTTCCAACAGGATGAATTTAAGGTTTTTGTGTAGGTATCTATAATTGCTATTTCCTGATATCATTATTCAAGATAGATATCTATGGTGTCTTCAACCTTATTAGGCAGGCATTATTTTTATCTGGATAGGTTGCTGATGTTATATTGAATTGAGGCTGGAGTCTATCTGTATGCTTCCAATGACAGCTACTGAATTGTCATTAAAACATTGACTCTGGATATGCAACAAGACTGTTTGAAGCCTGATTGTAAAAACTGATTGAATAATAAAAACTGACTATGTATTCAATGACCTCTTGTCATTTTTTAATTACTTTCTATAGCCATCAGCTATATCTTTATTGTTAAAAATTTGTCCACTGCTTTTGACTAAATTCTTGTTGAGATGCCTTTTAATTAATCATGTTGTTGTATTTTAATTAGTAGCCATTGCTAATTCCATACTTTCATTTACTTTTTTTATCTTTCATATTTTATATTTTTAATATGCATACAATTTACTATAATCCTTTGTTTTTAAAATCAATTCATTATAAACAATCTTATTTATTTAAAATAAATAAAAGAGATTTTTTTTTTTTTTAGTTTTAAGATTTCTTTTTTTCTTTTCCTTTAAAACTTTAAATGAAATGAAAGTATTTTACTTTCATGTAAAATATTTATTTCTTAAACTTTTATACTTTTAACTTTTCTTTTCTTCTTTAAATTAAATGAAAGAAAAGTATTTTGTAAGTTACATTTTCTACCCCTTTCTAATTAATTAATTGTAACTTTTACTGATAAATGACATTTATATGAATAACATTTTAAACTTTTTTTTAGATTTTCTTTTTTTTTAATGAGATATTTAATTCAGTTATTTACAGATGCATATTGATTTTATTATTTATTCATCAAGTTTAGAACTTTTGCAGTATTTATGAAAATTTTTACTTTTAATAATTGTAAACATGATATTTGAAAATATAGATCATTTTGATGTCATTTATTAAATAGTATATCTTATGGCTGACTTTTAAAAAAGTTATAGTAAAAAAAAATAGTTTATTGGATGTTAAAAAGAAATTGACAACTGAAATATTTTTTTTGGTGGGATAGAAAAAAATTGATATAAAAAATATTTTTTAATTTTATTTCTGTGGGGCCTGAGTTATTTTTTTGTCTGCTCTGAAATCTTCTCTAGAACATGTTTGAAAAGTATTAATTATTTTTAAAATTTTATTATTTTCTATTTAAAAGTATAGTAAATTATATCTAAGTATCTTCTCATCTGCAATGTATGGTGGCTAAAGAATAGGTAACTTATTTCTTCATTTTCTAACTTTCAATTAGCATTTGAACCTTTGTGAAATGCTTTGGGGAAATAATCCCTAATTACTTTATCTCCAATACTAACAATGTGAGTAATATCTACTATAAAATAAATTAAAACTATATGCAGTTATTATATTTATTGCTTAACAATCACTGCATAGAACTATTTACCAGTTTACACTTACTTAATTATCCACTAACTAGAATAAATCTAAGAAGAGGAATATTAAAAAGTGTATAGAAACGTAGCTATATGTTTTAAAATACTAAATACCTTTGTATTAATTTCACCTATTGCTAATTCACACTTTCCACGTTATATTAATTTTGCCTGATGCTAACCAAAATATTATTCGTTATATTAACTCACCTTCTTCTAAACTAAAATTATAGAATATTTTGTACTGCAACTATTTAAGAAAAAAATTTTAAAAAATGCTTATATTATTAGTAATATTGTGAAATGTTTACTCAGGTGCATCTTTTCTTTTAATTTGTAATTTGATAAATATGTAGTTCACGAGAATAAATTATGAGAAGTTATTTATGCTTAAGACTATTCCTAATGTTAGTAGAAGTTATTTTAAAGACATTAGTCATGCTGAATTCTCTACTGACAAAATTAATTGCTTGCTTTTATATTTTAAGAAAAGTGTAAATGAATAACCTGGAAGTGTCTTAGTATTTTATGCGACTGAATTTAAAAAAAAAATGCTTAAAAATTTGTTCTTTTTTGAAAAAGAAAATGGAATAAAAATTATGCTATATAATTGTTTCAGTAAACCCAGGATCCCAAAAATGATATTATCAGCTGAATAATTTGCTTTACTTGCTATTTTCATTGTCACCGGCTTATTCTTGTTGTTGTTGTTGTTGTTGTTATTATTATTATTATTATTATTATTATTATTATTATTATTATTATTATTATTATTATTATTATTATTATTATTATTATTATTATTTAAAGTTGTAATTATAAATTTATTAAACCTCACTATTATTTCATAATATTTTAACAATAAACCTACATTCTAAAAATCTCACTAGATTAGTCTTAAAACACATGCTTACGCTATGAAGCATGTGTTTTAAAGACCTACAGAGGTCCCTAGTGACGATTTTTTCAGACGCTCATTGCTAAGGTTTACAGCCTTGTTAAAACTATTATTATTATTATTATTATTATTATTATTATTATTATTATTATTATTATTATTATTATTATTATTATATTTGATAAGCATTTGATAAATTAATGTATATTTAGTCATTCTTATCCCATGAAGATTTTCATATATCACTGTTAGTTATTTTCAATGTATGGTATTTCACACAATTATATATAAAATAACCCAAGAGATTATCAAAGGGTTTTCCATTCCATTTTTTTTATTAATGCTATATTAATAATATTTGTTAATATTTTTATGCACTGAAAATTATTTTTTTCACATTTGATTCACTGTCTTATTAATGTCCACTAGCCACTATAGTTTAATATTTAATATGTGCATTGTACTTCTGCCTAGAATTTTATTTGTGGTTAATATTTCTTAGGAGTTCTTTTAATGATCAGTTGACATAATATGAATTGTTGGTTGTGATATTAATTAATAAGTACTGTAATTTAAAATTCTTGAAAATGACAGTCAGTTAAAGTGATGTTGGTATTTTGTTGTTGTTAGATAAGTATTTTGGCACCATAGAGCAAAGTCCCACTAATGATTACTGCCATTATGCTTGATGGTGTAGACTAAGTCCTTCATCCTTATTTTATTTCTTTTCCATAAGGTGATAGTGTTCATTTCCAGTGATGATTATCACATATATTAGGTATTTGTATTTTGTCTTTTTCATGTTTCTGATGCTCTGTGACAAGGTCTAGACATCCTCTTTTCTGCCTTAAGGATAAATATTTTGGAAGCCTCCACAATTTTACTAAGTTCTTCAGCTCTGCAGAGAATATATGTATTTTTGGCCTATCACTCATGATGTATTAATACATATTGTCCACCACAGGAGGTGAAGTTGCACATGTTCAGTATATGTTATGACAATATATGTTTGTTTGAGGAAGTATGTTTCTTCAGGTTATGTTTAGCTATTTTAATGCTTAAAGGTATGTCAATGTCTGCTTTGTGCTATTATGATAGTTTTATCATCCACACACCAAACAACAATAATTAATGTTTATGTTTAAGTATGTAGATTTATGCATATAGTTATAAGTAACAATTCACACTTTCTAAGTAATTAATAGACAGGTTATGAGCATTTCATCATCAGATTTTTAATTGGATGGAAAGTTGAAGAGTTGGAGTGTGGAGTACATTGAAGCCTGTCCATTAAAGTAGGAGGACTTGCTATCTTAATATATATCTGAGCACTTGTAGCATATATGTGTAGAGATGGTAATCTGGACCAACTTATGATTGTTGGTATAGCATGAAATATGTATATTGGTGATTATTTATCTTTTCGACATATATGTGTTCAGGTGTATCAGTGTTATGAGATAGTGTGGAGAGTGGTGGGTCATGTGAAAGTCTGTGCTCATACCCTGTCTATTACATATATAGACACAGGTATATATAAGCTTGTGTATTTCATCTAAGTAATTAATGTGTTCATC